>JAPMOQ010033203.1:1045931-1069210 GCA_026543055.1 Argiope trifasciata
ACAAAAATTCCAGTTGCATGATTGGACTTAATCTTGATGCAAACTAAACCTATTAAAGTGCAATTTTCAGAATGTGTTTGCATGAAATAGAATAAATAGGAAATAAGATATTTTCTTAAAAATAATATAAGAAAAAAGTTTTCTGTGACGATTTAAAGGAGCTATGCTATTAATTCAATTTTATTTCAGGTACACATAATTTAATTTATACAGGATATCCAATTTGAATCAAGGCCCAAACAATTAATTACTAAAGCTTTATTGATTCACATATATATGCAATAAAAATGGTCTAAATGGAATATATGGTCTGAAGCAATAAATGTTCTAATGGATTTCGAATTTTTAATTTTTATACAAATCCTCTGTTCTGCGAATCAACTATCTATTATATAAATAAAAATGAATGTTTATGTTTCTTATGCGCTGCAATACCTCTCATCCGATTCCGATAAAACTTCGACTACTTATTAATTGCACTTAGGCGAAAGTTACTGTCATAATACAATCATCTAAAGAACAAAAAGTATTTTCCTAACTATTTACCGCATCTATTAACCATGTATTAACCACCAAATAACTCGCCAAGGAGATTCAACATGCTAAATTCAAGCTAGACGTTAATATCTCATAGCTATTGCATGTAAATGCAATGTTAGTCTTTCTCTGAGGCAATGGTTTTATGTGTGCAAGAAAGTTTTAGGGGAATCAATTCTATACCTTTGAAATTTTAACTAAGCATTTAATAAAATTTTAGCGTTTTTTGCAGTAACATCCGAAAATATTATAGTACAAATAATTTTGCACCGTCTTAGTTTTCAAAAAAGTATCTCTTCAACCATATTAAAGATTTTTTTGTATAAATATATTTTCTATGTTTAATCAATTTTAAAAGATAATATTTTAATCACATATTTTAACATTAAACTTGAAAATTTGAGACAAATTTTAAACGAATCACGAAATACAGTAAATAGTTTCTTTCATTGCCATTCTGAAAGAACACCAAGCTTTACAATTCTAAAAGAAAACACAAATATAACACATAAAAATGAATATGTTTTTGTAGAATAGAATAATAAAAATAGAATAAATATTATTTATGCTTCTCCTTTATTTATCCATCAATTTCAATGAATGTATTCATTGCCGACAAGAAAGTAAATATCATTCTTAATTAAAGAAGATAACAATTTCAAATTCCAAACGATATTTTATAGATTATTTTTTTCTGCGGCAGGAACGCGCCGGATTCCAGCAATATTTAATATAATATTCTTGAGACACTAATATTTCAAAAAAAAGTTACAGTCTTTTGCGATCAAAACTTTTTGAGTTAGGATAGTTTGAATGTCTTGATTGTAGAAATTAGACCAGTCAGAGCCTATACTTTCTCCGAAACTGATTATTTAAAATAATGTAATTGTTCATTATTCTAAAATAATATTATTCAAAGTTCTATGATTCAGTGAAGATCTGTTTTAGAAGATTGACCGTTAGACATTCAAGATAATTTGTTTACTCAATATGATTTATAGGATCGGAGAACGGTATAAAATCTAGACTACATAATTATTTTAAGAAGTATATTTATGGATTGAAATAAAATATAATATTATTCATTATATTTAAATCTCTTTGAAAGGAAAACTGAATTTTATGATGAATCAGAAATTTTTTTATTGAATAATTCTTGAAAATATTGTATAAATTATTTTGAAAAAATATTCTTTCGTACAAATAAAATTATAATGTTGAAAGATTTGATTTCCCGTATTCATATTTTTAAAAATATGTTTAGTTTCAGTTAAAACGTTTCCATATTTAAATTTTATTACCGTTTCCGTAACAAATTCAATTAAAAATGTGTTGTTGCACATGTTATATGTTCAAAATTTTGCTTGGTTTCAGCAGGAAAAAAAAATCGTATTTAAGTTTTATATTTTCCGTTTCAAATTTATATTTTACTAATTTAAACTAACTACTACAAAAAAATTTGATATTACATTACGATATCGTTTCCCAACTCATGGTATGCTTACCCTTAAGAGTACTTGAAATGATACGTCAGATAATATAATTTTTATCTTCCTTCTTGAGTCAATGCAATTTTTAACAAAACTCTAAAATGAGAGGAATTATTCTTCTCTGTAAACAAATACTTTCTCATATCATTTATGGAAATGTAAAAATTGTGCTTGAAATCTAAATTATTTTTTGATGTAATGAATATTGTAATCTATTGCTCGGTTTGCAATAGTCGTATAATGCAAAGCATTTTTTGAAACAACTACCGTTTGCTCTTTAGTAGTCTAATACTTAAATTTCCATTTCTGTTAAGATTAAAGGAGAATTTGTATGCTTTCATACCTTGACAGGTGAAGCTGTTTGACCTTGAATTTATTTTTTCTATTAATTAAATCATGGTGCCGAGAGAAACAATGCACAATTAGTATAGAGGATTGCACAGGCATTTTAAAATTGATATAATTAAAAACATTATTAATAACATTTATGTTAGAGCTTTGAAGACATGGGTCCTTATTACGTTAAAATTATTTATCTAATAAATATAATAGATATGAGATTATTAAAATAGCATAGCTTTGATATCTATCATAATCAGATGCTCAAGTATACTTCACTGAGGAAATCACAAATATTAAGTTTGCAGAAGAGATTTAAATTTAATTTCTTTTCAACCAATAATCCCGGCTAACTACTTATAACCATTAGATAGTAATTACATAGAGCAAGTCACTCTTTTTAAAAAATATTTTACATCGATCTTCAAAAGTCAAATAAATATGCTATTAAAATAACACGGCTTTGATGTCTATCACAGTTGGATATTCAAGTATACTTTATTGACGGAATCACGAATATCTTTCCAGAAGAGATTTAAATTTAATTTCTTCTCAACCAATGACCCTTGATAACCAGCTTATAAACATTAGATAGTAACTACATAGAGTAAGTCACTCTTTTTAAAAGTATTACATAGATTTTTAGCTGCCAAGTTTTACACCGATCTTCAAAAGTCAAATAAATGTACTATTAAAATAACACGACTTTGATGTCTATCACAGTTGGATATTCAAGTATACTTTACTGACGAAATAACGAATATCAAGTTCATTCAAGAGATTTAAATTAAATTCATTATCAACCAATAATCCTGGCCAACTAGCTTATAGCCATTATTATATGAATTTTTGGCTGTCTGGTTTTACGTCAGTCGTTCAAAGGACAAATAAGATGCCCGAGAAAAGCATTTTTAATTCCATATACGGAGAGTGTTGAAAAATAATTCTGTTATTTACTCACCTGAATGTTTGAAGTTAATAAAATGCAGCCGACTTCGAAATTGTGAACACAAACAGTTAACACAGAACTTGGAAAAACTGACGGGTTGATCTTGAATTTTCATCCGTTTATTTCAGACAGGTATGGAATATTTTCAAATAATTATTTTTCTGTATTTAGTTTTAACATGGTAATGCTCATGAATTTGCGTGATAAACGACTAATGAGTTTAGTTTAGTTTAGTTATATTAACGTCCCGTTTAAAGCAACACGAGGGCTATTTTGGGACGGACCTCGTAATTTTGAACCACGGTCAGATGACGAGGACGACACCTGAAGTGGCACCCCCCTCTCCACACCACACCACACCAGCGGGAGGACGTTTGGCCTGACAGATTTAACGTGCAAGAGGCCCCCTCACACGACGGATCTTCAGTGGAATCCAGTCTCGAACCTGAAACCCTCAAACGACTAATGAATATGTCGTGTAACGTGAATTACATCATAAGACATGTATGATGACAGAAATACTCTAAACACTCTACAGAGAAGGACATTGAACCCAGATCTATCAAATTTGATAAGTAGTTATTTCTTGAATAGTAATTGTTAAGTATAAAAGAGATTTCTCATATTTTGTGTTAGATTTTCAATTAAATTCTATCACATCGTTAGCGCATCACGTTCACGTCCTACAATTTTAGGCATATTGTTGTTGAAAAACATTTTCACTCCTTTTTATTATTAGAAAACTAGATTTTTTTTCATTAATAGTAACATTCCCACCTGATTTTCATAAATATATTAAAACATATTGAGTAAATTTTATTGAAATATGTTTTATTGTTTTAGTTGATACAATTATACCTAAGCACGTTATGACGATTTTAAATTTATTTTTTGTATGAAACTTATAATTGCTACATAATTAAAAGTAAAATTAAAAAATAAAATAAAAGAATCAAAACTAAAATTCTATAATGGTTTGGAATGATTTTAATACCATTTATTTTTTAAAAAATAATTTTTTCATGGATATTTTGAAATGATGATCTATGTATTAAAATAAGGGGGGGGGGTATTTGTTATTTTTACAAACTTCGCATTAAGTCTTGTATCTGGATAGAATTTGACACATGAGTTCATCAAAAAAGAGAACGATTAGCGATTAATATTTAAAATGCTCAAAAGTAAGTTAAAATTTAATCTTTTTAAATAGTTTCCATTATAAATTTCGAAAATTTTATCTCACAGAAATTATGATCATACCACGGGAAAATTATTTAAATATTACTTATTCAGCGAATACAATTTCATCGCCGCGCATCTTTTAATAGTTTTAAAAACCAATTCCGTAATAAAATTTATATATATTAAAAAGACAATATTTCTTTATTGCTTTGAGAAATTCAAATCAATTTCATTCTTTCTTCACCGATGAGATATTTCATCGAAAAGATATTTTTCAGCGATTTAAATAAGATATTCTGTGTTGTACAATGGCTGCATGTAAACTGGGCAGAAATTGAGATTTTCCAAATATTTTTCCTGTTTAGGAATTTCAGTTTTCTAATTCTATAAATTTTTCAAAAAAAGCATTTTTATAGCACTTATTTTTATTCAGTTTTCGGTATTTTGTATATGAGTTTTTGTTTGCTAATTTGATGAATTTTTGGTTAACGTTGTTTTTAGTTTCAATAAATGTGAAATATGTTTGATGAATTTTCGATAAAGTGCTCCAACATCAAAGAGAAGTAGGTGTATCTGTCAGTGTGGTTTGTGTTTCCGTTCAAACAACCTGTTGTAGATTATTTAACACGCAAGTGAAGAATATTTACGCCGTTTCCAAAATCGCAGTTTTTTAAGCTTTGTGGTTTCAAATAGTTGAGTATGAAGTGAAATAACTATTTATGTAAATTTATTTTTGTTCCAATAAGATAAAAATTTCTGCTTTTTATAGGTTCTACTACTTATGAAACGAATTTTCAGAGAACTATTATCGTGATTTTATTATCAATGTTATCATTAATTTTCTTTATGCTCTACGTTAACATTATCTTTTTCAATTTAAGTACAGTCATGAAACACTGGATATAAAGTCAATAATACCCAGACACATACAAAAAAAGAACAGAAAAAATGTAATTCGACATATTTTTAATCGCGTTGCTATTAATAAATGCAAAATTTTAATTGACCTTTTTAATACGTTAATAAAGTAAATTTCCAGCGGATTTATTTGAAAATCGAATATTAAATCATTTGCTACATTTAATCATTAAATGTATCAATACATTAAAATAATTAAAAGTAGTAATACAATAAATCTATCATTTAAATTTAATTGAAATTTGCGGATATGACAGCCCGAAAAAATGTATAGTTATATATATATATATATATCTTGCATCTGAGTTTTTACGAGTAGTGCTGAATATTTAAAATTAACAGATGTCTGTGTCTCAAAGTGGTAATCAATTTTGTAATCACTTAGATATCAATAAAATTTTGTCATTTGGAAATATAATATTTGCCATTTTAGCATTTATTTCCTAACTTAATTTTAATCGATTTAATTTATAAAGCAATTTCTTTATTGTTAGATTAATGTACTTTTTTCCCAACAAAAACAACGTAATTTTTCTTGTCATAGCAGAGTAAATTATTATACACTTTTGAGTTTTCTTGTTTTTTAAACACCTATCTTAATAATTACGAATACAAATCGTAGAAAATTCCACGTTGCTACGTAATTAGTTTTAATTGTATTTTATTTATAGAAAGAGATGTAGGATTTTTTATATTCTAAAGAAACATTATACATTGTGAGTGCATCGCAGTTAGTTTACTGCCGCATTCAAACGAGAAGTAATAAACGCTTGAATTAAATAAAGTTGATCCTTTCTTTAAAGGTCATAACAGCAGATTGGATATTTGCAATGTTGTAAACTAATAGTCTGAAAGGCCCATAAAATAAAGCTGTAAACCAAAATTTATTTTAAAGGGAAATACCGTAAGATCATCTATTATAAGTTGCGCCTTAATGGACTTTTTATTCCATTCTTTGATTTTTTTAATAACATTATAAATAACATAATAAGTTTCCCTGCAATTGTATTATTTTGCTACCTTTATAATCATAGATAACTTTTGATTAAAAAATAAAATCAGATGGAAACGATACATTTTTTCATAGAACATTTATAATATAATCATTGTGAAGATATTTCTTTTTTTAAGTCCATATTTTTACTGTATCGCGTGTCACATTTTTTTATGTTGGTAAGGAGCAATTCACTCTAGATTTTGAAAGTATACTCACCATGGGAATGATATCACTGGTCGAATTCCGATCGACCACGGGCTGAATTCCGCTTGCGAAACGCACAAAAAGTTATGGGAACGAGGCTTATCTACCAAATTCGGAATATACCTACTTTGAAGGAAAGAAATGTTTTGGGGGAAAGGTTTAAAAAAAATTTTTTTTAATCGATTATAAAATTTAGCAAAATTCGACGTTCACTTGCTACATAACTGCCAAAACTGTTATAGCACATAAATAGTTTCTTTAATTCTTAAAACCGAAAAATTGACTTTTCAATGATACGAATTTTGTGGTCCTGCAATTTTTTGTACAATTTTAATTAGTTAAAAAAATAATGTAAATATTTAACAGTAATGCGTTTTAGTATTGTTATAATCTATTGGTATTTCATCTCTATTGGTATTTCATCTAGAATCTTTCTTCCGTTTAGTTTAATTCATGATACTTCTGCTTATTTTGTTATATTGAATATTTTTTTAAGCATTTTTTTTTCACAAAAGTTTGAAATTTCATATGCTTAAGTTAAGATGTCATTTCAGAGCAAATAAAAAAAAATTCATCGGATTCCTTTTTTTGATGCCGTTACCCTATCAAGTTATGTAACTGGATGTATTAAAACATATTAATTCCTCGAGTTTAATAAATGCTTCCTTAATGAAGTACACTGAATTTTTTTGTTGATATATATATATATATATACAGGATGAGCCAGACAAACTTATTTATTTGAAAGGTCAATAAAAACAAAAGTATCTCAGTTATTGTTTTAATTCTTTTTTTTTATTTGAGAATACGAGAGTGGTGTCAGAAATTCCCAGAGCAGTTGCGTGTGTGAGAGCCGAAAGCCCGAGAGAACGCAGAACTAACTACCTCACTCTTTCGACATTTTCCGGAGTTCTGGTGGTCCGCTGATGTCCATTTATAAATTTATTTATGTGTCCATAGCGACACTACCGAAATGAGTTAACTCACGACAGAATTGAATTATAACCAGGAATGGGTGTGTGAGGAGGAATTTCAAAGCGAGCGAGGAAGGCACGCTGAGTGGCAATAAGTGAGCTACCGTTAGAAAAGGAGCTCCCGACGTCGAAGCCCCGCTGTTCTCTAGACCAGAGCATGACGGCAACTGACTAGAGGGAGAAACAAACTTGGGGAATTCCCCCTCCAGTAGCACCACATATCATCCCTTTACCTAGTCAATTCACCTCTCGGGAGTTTTTTCAAATAAGTAAGTTTCTCTAGCCACCCTGTATATATATATTCAACAAAAAAAAAAAAAAAAAAATTGGCTAGTTAAAGTTTACTCCGTTTTTTAAATGACACGATAGAAAGTTAGAAAGGTACAAAGCACAATCAAGAGAAAAGTGTACGATTTCTAAAACAGTTTGAGTTACAGATTATTTCAAAACTTGAAGTTAAATACTCGTACTTCGCTGATGAAAGATTAAAATCACGTTACGTACAATAGATTAATACCAAATATTTAATAATCATTAATCTTGGCGAGGTGGAGAATAGCGGTTGATAAAAAAAGAAAGAATATCTGTTTATATCAAACCCTTTATTTTTCACATGAATGACCATTCAAACATAAATCAGAAGGTATAATTTAATAAATGTTAATTTTTACCAAAATAAAATGATTATTCTATTTAGTATAGCACTAGTTAGAAAAATTTCGAAATTGAAAGAAAAATTCTTCATTAAAGTATTGTTATAAATATATTTATGAAATTATTCTTAATTACTATATTAATTATGTTTATTCAGCAAATGCTAATTAATATACAAAAATAACTGCAAATTGATGAAATAAAATACAAAAAAATATCTTGAAATTAACAGAAAAACAAATATATTGAAAATAGGTTTTAAAAAAACAATAATACGTATACAAATCTTTAGAATAAAATGTTTTTCTATACAAAACTGAATTGCATTAAAAATAGTGGTTTTTGGCTTTATAAGTATAAAGCTCGAATAACATCCATAGTATCACTGACGAATTTTTACAATCAAATTCAAAACCATTTCTCAAACTGCCTTGTTTCTCCCCCCCCCCTTTTTACATTTAATATTTTATTTGCATCCTTTCCAACATTTGGCATTCATAATAAAATATTGCGCCTTTTTATTAACTCGTAGTAATTCCAAACTATCAGAATCAAACTAAGCAAAATTTGTTTTAAATTCTTTAGAAAGTTGTTTTTGCTCCCCAAAAAGGGCCAAACTAAGCATAGAAAGTTTTTTTAAATGGTAAGTAAAAAATAAAAACAATGAGCAAATAACATAGCTTTCAGAAAAATATTTCGCTTTCCCAATAAATAAAATAAATAATAAAACCGGCACAGCAGTTACGAAAAAGAAGTAAACTGTCGAAAGAGGCATGACCCTCGATAACATGACATAATGGTGTCATATATCGCTCAATATTTATTCCATCTTTTTGAAATTTTCAGAGAATTCTAGTGAAAGGTCCAGAAATAATATTAAATTTTAAAAAATCAATATTTTCATCAGTTTTGGGAATTAACCCTCAATCTCATGCTTTAATTAATATCACATGTTTTTTTTTAAATGCTTTTTTTCGACAGCAGCTAGAAAGCGGAATGTTCATTTTTGCTTTTATTTCGTAGTATATATAAATTTTAATAGACAGTACAAGCTTTATTTCATTTCATAACATTAAATTCATTATTTTCTCAATACTTAGGTCCTTAGTTCAGTGTTTCTCAACCTTTTAGTACTCACGGCCCAATTTTCAATCATAATTTTCATCGCGCCCCCCTACCCACCGCATACAATAAAATGTATACAATAATAATGTATTTTGAGTATTTTAGCGCTAAACCTACACTACAACCTTAATTTTAAACTTTACAAATTATAAAGAATGTGGAAATTTATTGACATTTGCAACACCGATCCGCAGCATTGAAAAAACAAGAATTCTATGCCTTTTTATTGCTCTTGCGTGCCGCCATGTCGGGCATTCTCACAGTTTCGCGAGAAGTTTCGATTTGTCTGGAATTTGTCTGGTCAGCTTAAAAGTTAAGTTAGGAGCGTGCGCAGATGTGAACAAATGTTTTCTCATAAGGAGAAGGAGAAAGTTCTATGACGCCAATTTCAATTCCAGACAATTTCATTCGAGTCGATCCTTCTATCGCTATTGAATTTATTCTGAATGTGTATGTTATATATATTTTCGTGTAATTGCCATTCACCGTATTAAATATTCACGGCAGAAGACTTATACAGATTCATGGATAAATTTTTAAGCAAGCGTAAGCGAGCATTAGACGATAGACAAGCATCAACAAGTACACAGATGAGCGTGGTTCCGAAAATAAAATCAAGAAAATATTCTCAAGAATACTTAAATTTTGGTCATGAAGTAAATGAAGAAGAAAGGCCCCTGTGAATCATTTGCTCAAAAATGTTGGCGGCAGACAGCATGAAACCTAATAAACTTAAACGACATTTGGAAAGGCTTCATAGTGAGTAGGTAAACAGAGAAATCTTCGAATTAAAATTGAAATTATGTGAAAAGCAAAAATCATTGTTTAAAAAAATTTGTCTGTGAATGAAAAAGCTTTAATTGCCTCTTACAAAGTTTCATATAAAATAGCCAGATGTAAAAAGCCTCACACCATTGGTGAAGAGCTTATTTTGCCAGCCGCAATTGAGATTGTAGAAATTATGTTTGGAGATAATTTTGCAAAACAATTGCAGTCTATACCTCTTTCAAATGATACTGTTGCCCGTCGAATTGCTGATATAGCTGAAGATGTAGAGTGTCAGCTTTTGTCGAAGTTACGTGGCAAATTGTTTTCAATACAACTCGATGAGGCAACAGATAGTAATAAAGATGCTCATTTCATTAACTATGTTAGAGTTTGTGATGATTTGTCAGTAGTAGAAGAATTACTTTTCTGCAAACCAATAGAACTCAAAGCAACAGCACTCGCATTATTTGCTATCTTAAATGATTTTATGAACGATGCAAAATGATTTTATGAACAATGGAAAAATTGAGTCGGAATATGCACCGATGGTGCTAGTTCTATGTCCAGAAGATTCCAAAGTATTCAAGCACTTGTGAAACAAAAATCGCCACAGTGCGTCTGGATACATTGCATGATCCACAGAGAAGCTTTGGCTTCCAAAGAAATGAGTCCTGGTTTGAATATTGTGTTAACTACGGTTGTAACCGTAGTAAATTATATAAAAATGAGACCCCTGAAATCAAGAATCTTTTCCGCACTTTGTAAAGACATGGGTGCAGTACATTCAGCGTTACTATTTTATTGCGAGGCCAGATGGTTATCACGAGGGAAATTTTTGCAACGTGTTTATGAATTAAGAGAAGAAATCACCGTTTTCCTAGAAGAGAAAAACAGACCGGAAGTTGAGAATTTTCGAGATAGTTTATTTGTGATGAAATTGAGCTACATTGTTGACATATTCGAGAAATTAAATAACTTGAATCCAACTGCAAGGAGCAAATACACATATATTGGATACGAGTGATAAAGTTAATGCTTTTTGTAGGAAATTGGAATTGTGGAGTAGAAATTTAAAGCAAGAAAACTTAACAGTGTTTGCAAATTTGAATGATTGTATTAAAACTTACAAGGCCTAAGAACAACATGTAAAAGTTGTTTTTGTAACCATTGAAAATCATTTAGCAATGCTAGCAAAGAATTTTAAAATGTATTTTCTTGCTGGCGACAAACTGATATCAAGTTACAAGTGGGTGAGGAATCCATTTCAAAATACTCCCGAAGGACTCTCAATTGAAGAGGAAGAAACCGTCATAGACTTCATGGCAACGGCGAAACCAAAAGACAATTTAGAAATAAATCACTCTTTGAATTTTGGATAAGAGTGGATGGTGAGTTTTCTGCACTAAAAACAAGGGAATTTCGCATTTTATTACCATTTTCAACATTTTACCTTTGTGAAACTGGATTTTTTGAGGTGGCGTCTTTGAAGACAATACATAGATCTCAGCTAAATATAGAAAAAGAACTGAGAGTGTCTATCTCTAATATTAAACCCTCCTTCGAAAAACTTTGCTCTGCAAGACAGGCCCAAGTAAGTCACTAATAATTATTAACTTTGTTTTTAATTTAGTAAGTTGTTTTAATTTAATAAGTTAATTATTAAATATGTCGAAATGTATTTTGTTTTGTATGTGTGTGTGTGTGTTCTTTCCTTTCAGTCACTTAATCAATTTTTTAAAATAACATTTTCTCTTGGATATGCTAGCGCCCCACAGGTTAAGAATCACTGCCTTACTTTATTTCTTAAACATTGTTTTTTTAATTACCGTAATTATTTTTGTTGTTTCAATTGAAAGGTTTAACTGGCACACTTTTTGACTTTTAATGGATAGAAATGGTAAATCATAAAATCTTTTATGCCGTTTTTTTTTTTTTTTTTCAGTTCAAACTTAAGGAGATAAATTTTATTTGATCTGCTTATTTTTTTAATTACTGTTTTACGTTATTCACTTTTTTAAATCCGAAATTTCTTGTTGTCCATGCATTCGAAAAACATAATTTTTATCTCTTTTTTTTACTTCGTTGTATTTATCACACATATTTTTTTCCTGCTAATAGTTACAACCAAGCATTGTAATATAATTTTTATTCTTTCATAGAATATTTAATCACATTTTTTACTTTCTGTTATATGCTATAAGCAAACAGAAAGTATTATTACTAGAAATTTTGATAAATATCCGTTTTCCATACTTGCCAAGGTCTGAAGAATACATTTGTTTGTATTATGTCTATTTGTCCAACTTCATGTCTTTGAACACGGTAACTCAAAAATGCTTTGAGCAAGTTGGATGATATTTGATATTTGGATTTACGACCAAATTTGCATATTCCTTTCAAGTTTCGAATTAAATCGATTCGATGGAAATCTATCTGACTGTTCAAATACATGCGAACTCGATAACTTAATGTAAAGATCTAGATAAATAAAAGTTAGCACACAGATTTATCATCTAAAATGAAGATTCTTATTTGATTTAAAACCAAATCTGTCAACGGGTTAACCCTCTTTTTACCTACACTTTTCATAAATTTAAACGCATTGACTTAAATCATTGAAATTCGATATGTGAACCTGTGACTTCTACTGTAATTCGTGTCAAACTTTGGCTATAATCCATTAGAAAAAGGCATCCAAAATGTATTGTAAGTTAAAATGCGAATTACTCTAAAAATCTAAATGTCATAACTGTTATTTGTTAGTACTGAGAGAACAGAGAGCTAAATAAATAAAATTCGGCACACATACTTAGCATATGAAACACAGATTCGTATGGATTTTTAATCCACATATTTCAAAGGCTGATCATCTTTTGGATGTAAATGCGATAACTGGAAAAAATTTATAATTTAAATATGGGAAATCTTCTATGTGATTTTATGGCTACAATTGCATTTTGTATCAGTCGTTTTGAAAAAAGCCTCACCAAAATAGATATTCATTTTTATACTTGTGTTTTTACTTCATGCTATGCATTTATAGCCTAATATTTGTAAAACATAGCTTCCGGTAATTGCGCTGGTTTACAGCATAAATTTATTTGGGATACTTAAAATATAAATAGCACAATACCAATATAAACACAAAAGGAATTCTATTAACATTGGATGTGTTATACATCATAGCCTTCGGTGGCCAGTAATCAAAATGAATCATACAATTTCAAATGCTTCAGCATCTTTCAAGTCGGTCTCTTTTCTCCCATTAAAGTATTAAGTAAAAGCTCCTTATTCGCGCTTCCTTCATTCGCGTTTTTACTATTCGTGAATTAAAAAAATGCGACCCAATTCCTATATTCGTGGCTAAAAATTTCTTTATTCGCGGATCTAATAAGTAGATACATAATAATAAAAGAATTTCAACCCAATGTCCTTTGCAAATGCCGTCCAATGGACTAATAAAAAAATAGATCTTATTACAACATTGTAAGTATGTTGTTAAATGCAAACTGCAAATATAGCCGAAATCGCGAATGGAATAGGACGAGATGGGTCCGAACAGACAGAATCAAGCGACATTCAGGAATTGTCAAAAAAATGTCATTTTAAAGAGGTTTATTTGCATATTTCAGTCAGTGAATAATAGCGGATGTTGGAGAGGCTTGAATAGTTTATGAAGTCACCTTTCTGCGGAATTTCCTCTACGATTATTCATTACAGATTTGCAGCTTGTGCGCTGCTGTTTACCGCAAGAGCTATTCTTGCGTACGTTTGAGTTTGAGCTTATTTAAATAAAATTTGTGCATTTGTGCTCCTGCTGCGTTTTGTTTTTTTTATATGCTCGCATTTCTAGACAGAATACAGCGTCATTGGTTTGTTATTGCGTCTATCAAATACCCTTCTTACCGCACATGCACATCGAATTTGGGAAAATTTCCATTACCGTATGTATGTGTGTGTGTCTGGAAGAAAACGCATGTCCTGTTACATAAGTTGTGATTCTATAATCAGATAATTAAAATGGGTTTAAATGTAATAAGCTTATACAGCAAGACATCTTTCACAGAGTGATCCATTGACTTCGGAGTCGATTCTAATTCAGAAAATATTCCCCTGGTCATCTAGTTCTTAAGACTGCATCTGATCATTGTATGCTTTTTCTGAAAAAAAAAAGGCCATAATTAAGTCTGTCCTACATATTTTACCATTTTACAATTACTAGAAAAGGATACTAAAACTATATTTTAAAGAACCCTTCAAAGTATAGTTATGCCTTTATTAATGCGCAATTTACTAATCTAAATGCAGAAATATACCTCCAACACGGTTTTGATAGTAAACAGAAAATACCTGATTTGGGCAGAAGAACAATTGCGGCCAGTACTCTTCTTATATGAGTTTAGCTCTTATTCTGATTTGGAAGAAATACAAGACGAAGTGCAACCCATTTCAAATAAAATAATTAAATGATTGAGGATTCATGTTTTAAAATGAGATTTCTTTTGGAAGCTGTTTTTATGTGCTCCATAATATATTTGGCTAAAGTGAGATGTCAAAATAAAAATCGTGATTCACATGCGCAATCATATACTGATTATATTAATGATAGTTTCTTACTCATCTTCATCATCATTTTTATCAACGAATATTTAGAGTTTAGTTTAGTTTTGTTTAATTATATGTTAACGTCCCGTTTCAAAGCAACACGGGGGCTATTTTGAGATGGACCTCGTAATTTTGAACCACGGTCAGATGACGAGGACGACACCTGAACTGGCACCTCCCTCTCCACACCACGCCACACTAGCGGGAGGACGTTTGGTCTGACAGCTTTAACGTGTAAGAGACCCCCTCACACGACGGATCTTCGGTGGAATCGAGTCTCGAACCTGAAACCCTTCGGTTCCGGAGCCGAGACTTTACCACCAGGCCACCACGGCCCCAATATTTAGAGAAATATGGTTTGAAAGAATAGAACGGTTAACTATATTTTTAGATCTTATTTATAACAAGAACTCATCTAATTTTCTGGGAAGTCATTTGATTGTCGACAGTTCTCATTTTTAATTAAAACTTTTATTCTAAATTTCAAAAGGCAAAGCATACATTACTTATCTATTAACAGAAGATCAATGTATTAATGAAATACCTTTATTAAAATTTTCCATTAGTAAAGCTTACATTTCGATATTTTATCTCTCATCAGATTTGGAAAGTATGAGTATAAATTTAAATATATATGAATTTGCTAACCATACTTAATGACAAAATAGCAGATTGTGCGCAAATGTTAGAAGATAAGTAATTTTTATAATATCTAAATGCTATAAACTTCTTTTCAATTCATTTTCAAAAAAATAGGTTGTTCTTTTACCATTGGAAATAAGTGTCTCAATAAAGGGAAAATTGCAATGCATAATCGTAACCATATATTCTATCGTTTATTCAGAGAAAAAAATAATCACAAATTTTAGTGCCGTATTGATTTCCTCTTAGTAAAGCTTTAGCATGTGAAATATTTTCACTCTAGCTCTTGTTTTAATTTATTACAATAAAATATCAAACATTGTTAATCTTATGTATTGCTTTTCAGATAAGTGGAAAGTCATCTCCAACATCTGCTTTCCTCAAAGAATAAAAATGTTCTTTAAGAGAGGGGTGTACTGGCTGAACGGCGCGTCTGTGGAGGCCACTAAGAAATTCTCCATCTTCAGAGGACTCATCTTAGCCTTGCTCTCAGGCACCTGCTTTTCTGTTGTCTCTGTGATTGTCAAGCAGATGAGAAACCTACATCCAGGTCAACTCGCTTTGTACAGATTCATCGCGATGCTAGTGATGACCATGCCAGAAACTGTCAAAACTGGGGAGAACCCTTTAGGACCCAGCAATTTCCGCCTACTTCTTTTGCTCAGAGGAATATTCGGTGGACTCAACGACTTTTTGAGCTTCATTTCTTTTCAATACTTAGGTCTTGGAGAAGCAAGTGTGATAATCTTCAGTTCCCCTGTTGTTGTGACCATTTTTGCAAGAATAATTTTCAAAGAACCTTGTAACATTTTTCAAACTATCACTGTTTTGTTCACAATCTTGGGGATACTTTTTACGACCAAATTGCCATCCCATTTAACTGAAGAACCAATTGTTTACAGTAGCGAAAAAATATATGGCCTTCTGGCAGCCATGATTTCTTTGTTTAGTGTAAGCGGACTGCAATTACTTACCAGGAAGATAAGGAGCGTGCATCCATCCATCATTAACTTCAATTATGGTTTGATGGGAATTTTTGAAATGGTGCTTTTCACGGCAATATTTGGAAATTTCAAGTGGCAACATTGTGGCATTCAAAGTATATATGTTTTGCTGCTGGCTATATTTAGTTATTGTGGACTAACACTGATGGTGGTAGCCCTTCAATGCGAGTATGCTGGACCTGTGTCCACTGTGCGAGCTGCTGCTGACATAGGACTAGCATTTATGTGGCAGATCCTTATTTTCCATGATACTCCAGATGTCTACGGAATTATAGGAGCTGTTTTAGTCTTAGTTTCCATTATCCTCATCGGTGTAGGCAAGTGGGTCAACAGTCTGGAGGAAAACATATTTTCATGTGAAAAACTCAAGTGAAAACCTCTCAACTTGTTAATATTTACATGGACCTTAATTAATTCATAGCTTCATCTGGGTAACAAAAGAATTTTGTAATTACCATATTAACTCAAGATATTGCATAATATCTCCATGATTTCTTTGATTTCTAAGATATTGTGAAAATGTTGGAACAATAATGTAGAACACTTCGCTCTGATGAGGTAATTTTCCATTCACTTCTTGGTATGCTACAAAGAAGAAATATTTCATTATTTTAAGAAATTTATTATCAGTTGATCAACGAAACTTAGTTAAATTTTGATTTCAAATAAAAGACCCCATCTAGTAATGAATTTGAGAAGAAAAAGAATTACATGATTCCATAATATTTATAATATTTAACAATGAATTGATGCACTTGGATTTGATTTCAATTAACTATTTTGTGTACCTATACCTTAATGTCTTCTTAAGCAAAATATTGTTTTAATTTCAAATTTCAATGGATATAGAATTCACACTATTTTAGAAATCGTATATTGTTTATTCATTAGGAGATGTGTTTCTTTAATTTTCTTCTAATCTCTACAAATTGAATTATATCACAGGAAAGAAGATCAGCTTATTAAATATGCATGAGCTCTAAAAACTTTTTCGCCACTACTTAGTTCTGTAATAAATACTTAATTATAAATACAAAGAAATTTCATTTCAAAAATTTTGTTTAAAGCATGCCTTATTCTGAAACTTTGCCAGCATATCTTGATCATCAACAATGGGAAAAAAAATCGAATATGAAATATTAGTAAACAGTTATGAAGAGGATTTCAGTTTTATTTCAACAGCAAAATATATTGTTGTAAGAGATACTTAAAATATTTTTTAATTGAATAAAAATAAAAATTTAATGTTTGACAAAGAAATTGGCATCACTGAAAATATATTTTTCTTGAGCTTTAAGACGGTATAAAAATCGTTTTTGTGCTGTTAGGAATTAAAATAAAAAAATAATAAAGATTTCGCCTACTTTTTAATTTAAAAAATTCTAATTAAATTTAAACAAATTTACTCTAAGGTATACATTCTAATCCTTCAAAATATATCTACGTCAAATGTAATAGTAACTCCCAAGCCTGTAAAGTGCAGCACATATAGATTATAGTCTCGTTTATTAGTAGAAATGCAGCATTGTGAAATATATTAAATGCTAAAATGGGGAAGATATTGAAAAATAATTTTTTATCTAAACTCATTTTTACAGATATATTAAAAATTCAGTTACATTTTCTTATAGAAATTTAGAAGGTATGATAAAATTATAAAAGCATGGATAACTGAATATTATACAATACAGAAATTCAAATACAAGGAAAGTCATAGTAAAATTTACCTTTAAACATTGATTAACAATGGAAAGGAAGCAGGGAATAGGAGAAAGTCGTAATATGTTTCTGGATATGACATTAAATTTAATCTTTCAGAGATTTTTTCTAAATAGAAATAATGAGCGCATGAATAGAGATTTTAAACTGTGCTGCAAAAATATTTTGCAAGAGAATGCAATTAAAATAAAAATTTTAAAAACGACTTTAAATCACAAAAAAATATGTGATTGTAATTTTTTTAATTGTATTTTATAAAATTATCAAATATTGTCTTTTTCGATTACAAATTTCTTATAAAAATAAACGAATATGCCTAAAACTTGCTACCAGGTAAGTACAAATAAAATCGAAATTCTAAAATATTCAGTGAAAGAAAGGAAAAAAAATGAACCAAGTGAACGAAAGCGACGTTAGTTGCGGGAGTGAGAAGAAGTTAGCATCGAAATTGTCAGAGTACCAAACCAGAGCTAATGATATTACAGCTTAACTTCAAGAGAAAATCTTACTTCCAGCCTTCAGTTGAGCACGATGGTTGTTTTTCATGTTTTGCAAGTATATTCAGTATGAGTTCCAATGTTATAACTTTCTTGCTTGTTAATTTTTTTTACCTTTTTTAAAAAATTCAGTTTTAATCGATTATTTAAATTATAGTAACAAAGTATGTAAATAAGAAATAAAAATGAGATAAAGGTTTTAAAATAATGTAATTTTAATGACGGTAATATAAGATTTTAATAATAATTAGTAAGGCCGAACTGTCGATATCTTCAGGTAAAGCACACATACACAGCAGCACACCTAGAACAAGCAGCGCACAAGTAGTAATCGATAGCTAACAATAACCACAGCACACAAAGTATCCAGACAGAACTCAGCAAGAGGAGGGAATCTAGCTATTGTTTCCTTATCACACGGCAAAATATCTTCGGCACTTTCCGTCAGCAAACGACAAGGAAAGTGACGTCACTTCAAAGTTTCACATGATTGGTTGAATTTCGTTTGTGGACAATATTTCCGATAACATTTTCGCACTGGTTCGAAAAAATTGTCGATTATGAAACTTGCTTGCCCGGTTTTTGAGGGTTGAAACGGAAAAGTGCTGGTGAAATTTCACCCCTCCTCGTTTTTGTGCCTGCGTTAGGATGAGTTTAATTCAACAAAATAGGGGAGAGAGGAATGTCGAAAGGAGAAGCTTACATTTAGCAATAAAATTAATTCCGGAAATGCGCACACCCTTTCAATGTCTCACCCCTTAGCAATTTAAAATCATCGAAAAGTGGTCGTCTCAGGATACTGAAACGAACTGTAGCTATCCTCTACGATCTCTTCAAACGTCCGCAATTACCCACTGTCTCCTCGCTTTAACTATATCCAACTGTTGACTCACTACTACACGACTCGATGCTGCTTCTATTATAAACTCAAAGTTCCGACACACAGTTCAATTCATCAATCGCTTGAGCTCCATTCAACGCTTGCGCTTCTCTAGATTTTTCCAATCAATTCGTTGTAAACTCAATATGCGACTCTAAACCTTTCAATGATTGTCTTTAGCCTGAATTGTCGACCTTTTTTATTTCTTGTAACATCGTAGAAAAAGTTCTCGAACATTCAAGCATATCTAATTTCCTTTTTGTTCTATCTCTAAAATTCTTAAAGATTCCAGTATCATCCTTTTTGTCGCCAAATTCGTACCCCAGTCAATGATTATCAAGTTTGTCATCAGGTTCGAGGTGCACTGATTCAGCATCCAATAGCTCTGATAGTAAAACTGTCTTTCCTACGATGCAACTAACCCTTTTGAGGAGCAAACATTACATATTCGCAACAATATTATGCATACCAATGCATAATAATGCATTTTTCGATATTGCTCCTCTTGTATATAAAGCTTCCTTTCACTTTCTTATAATCAAGAGTTCTAAATTTTGAGCAAACAGCTGAAAAAAAAATTTGAAATGATTTAAAAATTTGAAAAATAAAAAATGATAAGTAAATTTCTTGCAATTTGTTACTAGATTCGTCTTGTATAATGCAGTAACAGTTTTCCAACAGATGTAAAATTAGGTAATCTTGTTTTGGTGAACCTAAAAATGGCGCATCAAAATCTATTCGAGTAAATGTATTCAAAATTTATTTAGTACATCGCAGAACTGAAGAGATGGTAAATTAATAATACTACTGCTTAGCTCAGATGATAATTCATTTCTAATAGAAAAATTCCTTCCGTCTTATTTTCCTTTAAAAATAAACAAATGAATGGAAATAGACAAATAAAATGTTGTAAGAAATAAATCCTAGAATGATACGTCTGCTTTTTAGTTACTAAATGCTTTTGACGATCAATTAGTTCCCTAAGAATACTTGTTAGATATAATTTTATTTTTGACTTTTAGATATAATTTCATGTTCATGATTCCTTCAAATTTCAGGACATTAAAACTCCGTTGTTTAAAAAGTTTAATTTTCTTCTGCTTTTCTTGAAAAAGAATTATCCTAATGGAGATCTGTGCCTGATATCATAATACTATTAAAAAATAAATTCTTCATTTCATTTCACTTTTAACTTCCACGGTACAGCATATTCACTTTTTATTCTCTTTAGAAACTACGTAAATATCAAACAGGGTGCTTTTCCCTTAACTTTCAACAATAGAGAAACAAAATTTAGCAATTAGGAAAAAACTCAAAAATCAGCTAATTTGTAATGAATTAAATTTCTAGTTAAAATCTTAAAAAACAGACCCAAGGTGTACATTCCCACCTTTTCAGTTATATATATGTGCTGACTTGGTAATCGATCTGTTCTGTAGATTGCCAAAACACTCATATAATAACATAGATTAAATATACACGTTGATCTTTAAAGATAAACTGCTTGGCTAGTCGCACGTGTATAATGCGTAATCTGCCAAACAAACAAAAAAGAAAATCTGATGAATTTTTGGTGGGGCTTTTATTGTACCACTCTGTTATGGTTTGCAAATTACTTATCATTTTTCAGTTTGCACAAGCTACTGTACGATAATTACAGAATGTAGTTCAGTATTCTCAATACAATGAAGATATCGATAATTACTAATAAGGATGTGAAAAGGTTTCCTTTGAAGGTGAGGTTTTTTTTGTCTTCTATTTCATTCAAGTAAAAAATAAAAATAAAAAAAGAGCAACCTGCTGTCTAAACCATACGTGAGCAAGCGATTATAATTATGAATATGGCATCAGAACCTGTGTACACATCAAGGTTTTTATGTTAAAAAAACTATGGATGATGTTTGCTGCAGAAAGGCGCTAGAAATCTTGTAGATGGATTGCGTAACATATTAAACTCGGCATGATATAATTCAGATACCTCAGTAACTGATAAAAGAATGAATTTATACGTTTCCGGGTAAAAGTGTTAATATAATAGTTAAGCTGAAAAATAAGAATTTTCCCATTTAAAGAGAAAAGTGTTGACAGAAACATAGAAGTTTAAGATATTGATTGCATCGATTCTTTAAAGAAAATCAAAATTTGCCTTCGAATTCAAAGTTTCAGGATTATAACATTGCAATGTTTATTTTATTGTTTATAAAATAATTTAGTTTAATTATATATAAATTTAGTTGTTGAAATACTTCAAAAAATGAAATTTAGAGTTCTTAAAATTTTAAACTTTATTTTTTGAGATTGTTTTAAAAATTATATTTGCTTTATCAATTACATTTGTATCTGAAGAAAGATCATTCTCAAGATTGAAAATAATAAAACATTATTAGAGATCCAGTAATAATCAAAAACAATTTACCTCTGCACCCATTTTATCTTTGGTATTTGTATAAGCCATTCAACAAGATAGTGGCATTTTTAAATAATTCGTTAAAACATGTCCGAAAAAAGATTAAAATTTCTACATTTTAATCTGGAAATTCGCTTACCAAATTATTTTTAAATAATTAAAAATAATATGATAAGTTTTAATTGATAATTTACTTTTGTTATTTCATTCAATGATTATTATTTGTGCTCTGAAATATCAAATTTACATAAATAATCCAATTATTTAGAATTATTATGCATTCCCGTATTCTTTATTATATCCGTTTGTGCAATATAATTAACAATAAAATGTAATAAAGCGTCATTTTAAAGAAAACAAATTTTTTCAAGATCTCGCAAGTCTACTTTCGATTTTTTTTTCCCAACTCAGTCTTGTGTGTGTATGCGTGTTAAAATTTCATAACTTGAAGAATCAGTCTTTCACGTACTTTCAAGACCCGTTATGGGAGAACTATAAAAGAACACTTTAATAACTCTAAATTCCTTTATAATATTATTCGGCAGAATAGACATTTGAAACATAGATGATTATTCTCTTCTATAGCTGTTACGCCATTACCCTGTTACTAACTGTACATAGGGAGGGGGGGACTCAAATCGGTACAAAAGTTGTAAATAATTTTTCAACGAAGTAAACTCAATTAACAAGGGGGAAAATCTGAAACATGGCTACAGTTTAGAATTCAAGAAAACGTTAGAAAAATGCTTCAATTTTTGAAAAACAACAGGACATTTTTTTTACACCGTCAATTATTCTTCCAAGATACGGGTGCACTTGAAAACAGCAATGTAATTTACAATTCGTAAATTAAGCGGAATAGTTTCTTTGCTATCTGCCATTTTAACGTGAACTGCAGTGTTGGAGAAGTTACACTAAGAAAAAGGTATTAATGACAGCTTCGTTTTAGTGGTTCAAAGATCAACATGTTTGTGAAAAAAAAAAGTTGCATGCTTTCAGTTAATAGCAATAACCATGCTGAATTAAGATGAACTTACAATTTAGTAAAATATAGCGACAAGAAAGGGAAGATAATATTGCCACAATGATTGATTACTTTTATTGATATGCTAAATTTGCTCTCACTGCATCTGGCTTAGTTGCGCAAGATGAAATCAATTACTACGAACAGATATTTCCAGTATCAGTGGAAGTATTTGCACAGAATCTTGATTAATATTATAAAAGTTGGCTTTCTTAAGCTATAAAGAAGCGGCATGGTTGTCTTTACAAGAACATTCAGCACAGCGCAACTTTTAAGGAGAATAATGTGTATTGTTTATGCACCTGACAGTATATAAGAGTTTACCAGTGTAGATTTATTAGAATTTATAATAGCTTTCATGGCT
>JAPMOQ010033203.1:1074210-1107638 GCA_026543055.1 Argiope trifasciata
AAAAATTCCTTCTATTTACCCTGGACTATAATAATAAGTTATGTACATGTGCTTTATTTTAGCTAGTGGGGAGATTATTTTGGAAATTTTGATTTAAAATAATTTAATTAATCTTCTTTAAAAATGATTTTGCATATTTTTTAGTTTCTATATTAATTTTAAAAAGCAGACTTTATATTTTTTATTTTTGCCATTTTTAATGTATTTGTATAAATAAATAAAAAATGTTCGGAACTATGCGATGAGACAAGGTATAAGAAAACATTGCAGTAAATTGTAGAGTATTACAAAAAAAGAGAAAGCGAGAGAGAGATTTATCTTGATTTGCATTTGTTCATTCATGCAAGTAGTTTCTCTGCTTTTAATATTAACATGCGCCTTCAAAGATATGACCGCTCTCTGAAGAATTCCCTCGATAGAGCCTAAGAGAGGAGCAGTTTTTTTAAAAAAAAGACATCATCCTAATTGATTAATTTGACGAAGAAGGAATGAGAAAATTTTATATCTCCATTTCTACTAGTAGTAAAGATATAAGTATGTGTATGTTGGCGTTCCTTAGATCAGACCATTTGACTAATAGCTACAAATTTTGCTCATAGATATTACTTGATAATGGATTCTAAAATCCTCCGCGCTTTTGCGCATGCGTTAAGATGGGTTTAATTAATCGAAATAGGGGTGTGATGAAAGATGAAAGGAAAGAATGTTTACATTTAACAATAAAATAAACTCGGATTATTCGTTTGTACCACGTGACACTACCGGATTCATTGTATAAAGTCGCCCCCTACGTCATGTTTGAAAATAGGTCACTTTACCAGTCCTACTCTTACGGAGTAGACGTTGTTTTACGTTCCTTGTAACTGTTGTTACTTCGAGTGTTAATAGTAATAAATTTATTTTTATAATTAATATGGATTAAATCCCATATTATCGAATAATACACTATCGACGAATTTCTTCCTGGCATAACGCCATAACATTATTCGCAGACTGAATTAAAATAATACGGTTAGAAACGACACGATATTCACATACACATGAAAAAAAAAAAAAAAAGTGAATACAAAAGTAGGGAGAAAATTAAGGGCAACGAATGACGAAGAATTCCAGAAATGCTCTCATTCTTCGGCGTCTTTCCCCTTAATAGGACGCGGTGGCCTGGTGGTAAGGTCTCGGCTTCTGAACCGGAGGGTTGCAGGTTTGAAGCCACCGAAGAACCGCCATGTAATCGGGTCTGGTGCAAGTTAAATCCACCGAGGCAAACGTCCTCCCGCTGGTGTGGTATGGAAGTTTAGAGAGGGGGCAGCTAGCTCAGGTATCGTCTTCGTCATCTGACAGCGGTTAAAGATGACGAGGTCTGTCCCAAAATAGCCCTAGTGTTGCCTCAAAACGGGACGTTAATATAACTAAACAAAACTCTGTCCCTAATAAGAACGAATTGTCGAAGAGCGGTCGTATCAGAATATTAAGAAATAGTGTAAACATTTTTTCACACAAATAGTAATTATGAATTCTTAATTTAAAAATAAAAATGTGCGCCTCGAAACAATTTCAAATATTAATTAGAATTTTATTTAATTAAAAATATTCTGAAATTTAGTTTTCTTCCAGCGATAATTTTCGAAAATATTATAGCATTAAAAATAATTTCACATTCTTTTAAAATTCAACTTTTAATGATGTTTGATTTAGTTAATTTATTAGTCGTACAAATTTTTCCTCAATTTTAACAACTTTTCAACTTTTTTTTTCATTATTTCCAAAAATAGAATTAACTTGTTGCCTTGAAATTCAAATCGTTCACATTTTTTCATCAGATGTTTAATTGCATGCAGTTTAATTATGAAGTTAAAATAACAAATAATAAAGTTAAAAGTTTTTAGTACGACCAAAGTTAGATAAACCAGCCATTTACAATTTTACTAGCATTATGAAGGTCTCTGAGATCATGAATCTAGAAACATTCATATACATAATTAACAAGAATTGCGTAAATAGCTAAAATAACACGGCTTTAACGTCAGATAATTTTGTGGAATCATGGCTTATCTAAACGATTCCTTTTAAAATCAAATATAAATAATATTTTCAGCGAATTAACAAATCGTCTGGGGCTACTAGTAATTAAAAAGAAATAAAAAGTGAAAAGAAAGGATAGAGGGAACAGAAGGGTCTAAAGTATCTACCCACCCCCACTTTCTATATATATAATGATAATTTTTCTAAATTATCATTATATATATAGAAAGGGGGGGGGTAGATACTTTAAACCCTTCTGTTCCTTTTATCCTTCTTTTTTCATTTTTAATTTTTCTAGCTGGCAAAAGTTTTGGTCGGCCAATTTTGAAACGGGGGAAAAAAATCTCGCGTTTTTCTAAATATCGTTGCGTGCATAGTCTCGTAATTGCTTCAGACCGATTTAACTGTTTAATGACTTAAATTAATTAAGACAATTCGTAAGAATACAGAGGAGAATGAATAATCTGAAAAGTAAGTTGTGACTATAATTGTCGATAAATCACCAAATGTGACAACCATCTGCATTTTTTTTCTAATCTAATACTATAATACGAGGAATGGTTGCCAAGTCGAAAATCGCCCCGGAATTAATAAACTCCGGTAAACTTGGGGGTCTGGGGTTTTTGGCCACGAGGAATCGATTGGCGCCGGTTTTGAAGCGCTACGGTCGAGCAGTTCGGAGTTACAGATAGGATATTTTCAAACTTTATTAGTTCGCCATAATGGCTACTTAAATTTTCAAGCGGTAACGTGCTGCCATCTATAGCCAATATGGCGAACTAATAAAGTTTTATGTTTATGCTGTTATAGGTTTATAATATGTTTCTTATGTATGTATATATGTTTGGTTTTTCTAAATAAATTTGTCAAAAATATTGAACTTAACACACTTCAATCTTTACCTTTGTATAGAATAGTTCCCTTTCCAAACTCTAACTTTGTTTAGAATAGTTTACAATGGTGCACTTTAACCGGTTATCTTTTCACCAATGGTTTCACAAATTTTCTTATGGCATGTATTGTTTTGATAAATCACAATTGAAAATTTAAATCTTCGTGTTAGCTTCGATACCTGTTTTCTCCGAGCGCTGTTTTCCTGTTTTCCCGCTGGTAACCCTAAAAGCGAAAAATGGATACTTCAAAAGCAATAAATCACTAATTCGTTGCCTATGTATTCTGAGGCTTCAAAAAACCTCAATCCAAAATAATATGTTCTCATATGATAATAATTTTGCTTAGCTGTAGAGATATTTACAGTAACACGAATTGTATATATTATATGATAGTACGTTGTACCGTTTTGAACACTTGGGTTATTTTGAAACGTTTTATTATTAGGACGTTGTTTTAGAATTCTTGCGATAACAAACCAACATATAATCAAGGCTTTGAAAAATCTGGCAGATGCTACAATGTACCAAATTTTATTTATCTAAACCGTTAAGGCTTTGAATTATCATGTTTAAATGAAAGTAAATGTATAGACCAATTAATATTCAACCCGCAAACGAATGTAGTTCTAAATTTGATAAAAATTTACGCTTTACGTTTTAAAACTATATACTAAATGTTATCCATTCGGGCTCTTTTCTCGTTCGGGTTTTCAGTCATTTGCACAACGATAGGCAGATAAATAAATCTTGCGAATGAATTTCTTTCAAAATGTAAGAGAAATCTACGAATTTGAATTAAAGATAACACACCAAATCCCATCCATCTACCCAAAGGCTTTTGAGTTCTAGGCTTTATAAACAAACAATTAAAATAGAAATATTTACAAAAACGTTTTTTTTCCTTCATAAAAAGATAATGAAAATTTTAAAATCGAATTTTTTGCTATACAATATTTTCTATTTTGTGTACTTCTTACAAAATAAACTACAAAGATAAGTCAATAAAGATATCAATTTTTTAATCCCTTCCGTACTGTCAATTGATTCGCAGGGCATATTGAATGAGGTTAATTTCATTTACATCTCTTATTCATTACTTTTAGTTTGTTCACGATTCTCTCAAAGAAAAGAAAAAGTACTTTTTACCATTAAATTAAGATGGACACTTGAGACTTGTAATTTCAATAGTCTTCAATGTCCATTTTGTGTACAAGCAAATATATATGTGTGTATGCAAATATATAAAATCTTATTTGATTTTCAGATTTTTATCTTAAACTGACACATGTTTATTTTAAAATGTTTTCTTTCCTAATCAAATTCTACTTTTTTATTTAATTATTTTTAACAAGCGCTCTAGAAAACTGATGTTTTCAGCATTTGCTTACACTCAGAATGAAAAGATAAAAATCCCCAACGCTTACAACATTCACCTGTGATTCCTTTTCCTAAGTCAACATGTGTGAATGAAATCCCTATGAAAATCTTAAGATAAAATCACTGAAGGGGAAACGTTTGGTATCTTTTGTCGCGATGTAGACTGACGTATCTCTTACCGCTTTTTAATTTGCACACACACACACAAAATTCTAAATAATGTCTCACTTATTAAAGCCTTTTTGGTATAAATAGCGATAATTCCACAGGGTCAGTAAAAATCATTAATCAGACTTTCCTTTATTATCCTAAAAACTCCTGCCTTCAGAGATCATAAGATTTTCTTTGTCAAATTCCAAATAAAGGAGTCCTTTTAATAAAGAAAACATAGCTCATTTTGGAGTAATTAATAGCAGTTTCATTTAAATTAAATCTTTTGGATGATAATATAATTTGTGCTGAAGTTGAATCTCTTATTTAAAAATGGTGACATTTAAGTTTTTTGGAATCAGCAATTTTTTTTAAAGAAAAAATTCAATATTTTTAAGATTAAGAACTGAAAATAATCATCTTCATATTTTTAGGGTTGTTGAAAACAACCTATTTTTTCTTGTTTTCCTTTTCAAAATTTAGAAAATTTAATTGTTAAGCAGAAATTTCTATTATTTCCAGCAACAAAATTCAAAAAGTGATTAAAAATATTCAGTAATTATTCATTAGTTCAAAAACAGTGAAAATATTTACCATATTCACAATGTAAATCAACAGTTATTGCATGAAAGTGACCTGTTGTTAAAGGTTAAAATTCTTACATTCACAACATGTACTTAACTGTTAGTATGCAACTGCATCAATTGAAACAGGTTCAGATAATAATTTAGTTTAAAAAATAAGATATTGTTCTAAGAAATACTACATCTGAAGTAAGAACTTGGGTCTGGATAGAAAATTATATCATAACTTTTTTAAATATAATTAAATAACAAGTAACATAAAAAAAAAAACATTACAACTCTTGTTTTGTATTTGAACATAGTTTAAATAACTATCTCTACCATAATAATAAACATATCTGGATTATAAATTTCAATTTTTTTTTCTGTAAAATATTATACTAACATTTTAAAGCACCCAACTTAATTTTAAAATGTATACCAATAAAAGTATTTTCATATTACTGTATTCTAAGTTAAGATTGCAGAGCTTATGAAAAGTAAGTTTTTTTTAAAAAAAACATTTCTTTGAAAAAAATGTACAATTTTGAATTTAAATATTATCAGTAAGGTAACTTGATAAAAATTCCAGAAATCTATCTAATTTATTTTTGTTGAATTTCATTTAGCTTGTACCTCTTAGATAATTTAACTATGTCAACTTTTCCTTTTATTTATGGATAAATATTAAGATCGAAATATTAAATTTCAAAAAATGCAGTATTATTTCATAAACAAACAACAATTAGCTAAATAGAATGAAAACTTTTTTTCTGGAATAGAAGGGATGAGATACTAAAGAATAAAAGAAAATATTTGTTAATCCATCATTTGCAGAATAATTAAGTGCGGTATTTTTTTATAATAATGATCAGTTCAGTTTTGATACTTATAAATCATGAATTTTCATATTCTTTGCCTTCTATGTAACACAATAAATACACTAGACTCTCAATCATCCAGCAGAAAACAGGCCAATGGATAATCAAAGTAACAAAAATGCTAGATAAGAAATGCATTTTAATAGTGAGACTTAAATTTATTAAATAGAATGCGATAAAAATGCAAAATTATACAATAAATAATTAATATAATTCAAAATTGTATTTTTTTATTGAAATTCACATACAAAATTATTTTTCCTTCAATGACCCCATTTGCTCCTTTGTGAATAATCAAAGCAGCCAGATTGATTCATAGACAGGGTATAAAAAATCTATTTAGTTCATTTAGGAGGCTAAACAACATATATTTCAAACTATAATTCAAGAGCTTTTAAAACTTTTACTATCATATGAGCATGGACTTTTAAAATTGTTGTTTTTGAAAAGTTACTAAATAAAATTATATCAGTAGAAAATATAAATCTACTTCATAAAAGTACCTAATAAAAGTATGGAGAAAGATGCTAAAGCTTAAGCTAGGCCTTCATTAGCTTTGTCAATTTGCAACAGATTGTTAAGGGGAAAGTGATGTTCATCCATTAAAAATTTTATAGCTATCCTAAGGCTGGAAAAAGAGATGTGAAGAGAAACATTATTAATGATAAATAATATGTTTTAATTTAAATTAATTATTCAGAAAATTTAAATTATTGATTTTGAAACAAGTTTTTCCCATAATTTTCATTTATATATCAAAAAGAAAAAATGCTGCATAAGTTTTTACTGTCATAATATCCTTCATTATAATCCAGAAAGGGTCAAGACCAGTAGTTAAAGAAGTCATTATTTAGTTATAAAAGAAAAGCACTTATTTTGAAATTTTGGAGTCAAATTCAATTTTGATTTTTTTCCCTTACTTACAGAAACAATCTGTTGCTGTGACTTATGGCACTTTACTAGTCCTATGACAGTTATCCGTCAGCAAATTAAATCGAATTCATGGCTCTTGTTCTTTCAGAAGCACCATTTAGGGTCAAAAGTATGACTTACCTACATCATGCATCACATTCGCACAACTCCTTTTTAAAAGGGGGGGGGCACATTCACACACCTCATGGATAGAACACAAAATAAGAAGAACCATGCCCTTAACCGGGACACTTAGATCACAGGGAAGATCTGATACCCCTATGGCAAGACTCTGGATCGATTACATGTTAACCCTGCCATGACACATGAGAAAACAACACAAAATCTTGATAAAGAATTGCATAGGAAAGAGTTCGCAGAAACAAGTTGATGTTAGAACTAAATTATTTAAATAGGATTATTCAAATAAACAAGAAGTACTTAGGCATCTTCTATGAAAAAAGCAAACTGAACCACAATCATAAATTTTATATGTATTTCCCCGAGGGATATTTTTATTTCCCAATTTCAGAATTTTTTTTTTTTAATCATAATTTGGCAGTAGAAAAATATTAACAAACAATACTGCAAATATCAACATACAATTAAAAATATCAGAAATATTTCTACCTATATAACTATGCATTAATTTTTTTTATTTAACTATAACTGTAATGACTAGAACACTTAACCCTAAATTAAGTGTCAAGTACTTTTTCAAAGCAATACTTATCCCACAATAGGGCCTGAGAAGAACAGCCCAAACTAACTGGAATACAAAGAAGAAAAACTACGATTACAATTGTTGAATAAACAACGAATTCAAATGATAGTGGAAGTGCACATATAATTTAATATCTTTATACTATCTCTTAAAAGACAGCTACTTTTACCTTCTCAAAAATAAATGACTTATTAACATGGCAGTGCCTTTTCCTTTTATATATCAAAATATAATATTTTTAAAAAAATTGAAACCACATATTATGTGTACAACATATGACTGAGATCAATTGTTTTTGGCCATAAGTTGTCTAAACAATTCTTACTTCATTTAAGTTACTCTGTATTTTCTCATATAATACACAACTTTGATGCATTGCTTTTATTTATGGCAAGTAAAATACATAAAGAAACAAATTAACAAAACATAAAAAAATTGTTTAAAATACAAAATCTTCCTTTAAAATGAAACATATTGTTTTCATTGGCACTCAACTCAAAAAATGACATATATCACAATCACAAATTATTATTACCCAAATTTATCAAATCAAAAGCAACAAAGAATAATTTTTGGTACTACAGTATAAGTTGTAATTAACAATAAAAATATATAAATTAAAACTTACTAGAGTCTCATTAATCCAAATTAATCAAGGTATTTATTAGAATAAACAAATTTTCAATTCATAAATTTTTCAGAAAGTTTAGCATGAAGATAAATATATTAATAAGACAAAGATCAATACATATTATATTATGTGAAAGTCAAAATTCTTTAGATATTAATATATGTGATACTGACAAAATATTGCAGATAGGAGTGACAAAATCTGCACAACTGTAGTGCAGAACAATCAACACAATAATTTGCTTCATACAGCCTTACAATATATTTATAATATGAAAATTTTTTATTGTTGCCATTTTTAATATTGCCTCAATATAGAGTTCAAATTAAACAAATATCAAATAATTTAGATTTAGATTTACAAGACTCTAAAGAAGTTTTTTACAAAATATTCAATTTTCACATCAAGATACATCAAAACAAAATCTTGTCAAATCTTATGTGATAGATTTCATTTTATATGCTATTCTTTGAACATATGACACAGAGTAATTTCCACATTCTAACTACCCAACAATTGTAGTTCTACTAATAGAATACTACCTAAAATATTAGGTTGTAATCTACTTTAATGTGCCACTTGGTCACCCATTATTATTGTTACTATTGAGGTAATAATCAAATTGAATAGCTACACCAATAATTCTTTAAGGACTATGCTAAATCATGTCTTTGCATCCATTTCACTTCTTAATGAAATGACATTATTAGTGATAGGACTAAAATTTAAAGAGATTTCAATATATCTTTTATTAATTTATCATATTTCAATCATATTACTATAAATAGATGTAAATACCTTTAACAGGATAATTGTAATGCAAAATGTATTTCAAAGTTGATGCAAACACTTGTTTTCATTTATTCGTCTAGTGACGAATTTTAATGATTGAAGCATTAAAGATAAAATATTTGCATAACTTTTAAGTTTTTGAGTTGATTGATATTCATGTATCATTTATTTACATGCCACTTCCCTCCACTATTTATTTTATTAATGTCCTTAAAAACATTTTCCGTATTTAAACAAGACTAGAAGGATATAATGTGATAATGGCATACTTTGATATAAGAACAAGCTTATAAATTAATTGTAAAATAGAATATTATGTAAAAAGGCACTATAATATCACTTACCAAGTGCAGTATAGAAAAATGGGAAGTTTTAAACAATTATTGAATAAATTTAATTCATAACTGGTTCTACATGATCAATACCATCCACTACACTAATCTGAGATACTGTCTGATCTGAAGTAGCATCATCCCCTAATGATAAACTACTATTTAATAAATCATCTAATCCAGCTGAAAAATCTCCTTCAAGATCCTCTTCAATGCTTTCTTCTGAATTTAACTGATGCTCACTGGATTCTTCTGTTGATTCAGGATCTGGATCCTTTTTAACAATATCTTCCTTCTCATCTTCTTTCATTTCTTTATTATCAGATTTCATTGCACTTGATGTTAACTTTTTAGTATCCAAACTGGGAAGAGTTTTTGGTAACTCTGTAGAGCTGAAATTCCAGTCTTTGGCTTTTGGTGTAAGAGCAGGCAAATCTTTTAATGATGATAATGCACTCTTTTCGGTACCTAATAAAGCTGATCCATTTGATTTATTTTGCATATTATCTTTAAAACTACTCACTGTAAAAGGATTTTCACTAGGAATACTTAAAAAACTGGGCTTTTCAGATGGTATTGGATCATCAAAAAAGGAGTCATCCTCAAGATTTAAAGAACTTTCTTTTTCTTTGAAGATACTAGAAGATTTTTCATTAGCGAACACATCAGCCATCTTAGGCTTTTCTTTATCAAACATTTCTAAGCTAGAGGATTCATTTTTCAGCTTTTCAATAATGCTAGAATTTGATTTTCTAAAAGTATCAGATGCAGATGTTTTCTGCTTTGCTTTGATATTTTCTTCGGGTAACCTGCCTTTCCCAGAGTCATCAAATTTTAATGATGGAAATGCTGATGTAGATATGCTGTCATCTGATGTCAAATTTTCGTAACCATTTTTTTCCTTTATTGGAGAATCCTCTGAAATAGTTTCTAGAGATGTATGGATGCTTGCACTAAAGCCAGTGGTTTTTTCTGAACTTAAAGGTTGAGATGCTTTTTCTAATTCAAAAGCTGGCTTATTTTTTAAAAGAGCAGAAATAACAGGTCCGTCGAATTCGCTGTTTTTAAGATTTAACTCTTTACAAAGATCAATTCGATTTAAATAAGGAGAAGACGTCGCTATTTCAGGATCAAAAACGGAAATAGTGAAGTTAAGGTTAAAATATTCCAAAAATTCGCGTACCAACGACACAACTAATTTCCCATCCTTTTTCTCCATAAATTCATCAAACTTCTCATTAAACAATGGAATTTTTGAACGGAAATTGCGCTCTTCTTCAAATGCAAGAAGTACTCCAGCTCGCAATTCAGCTTTTATTTTATTCAAAAAGCCACATGTTTCTAAGTTTTGAATTATTAAATCACGCAATTCGGTTTCTCCTTCAGCATACATTTTGATAGATTTCAGTAAAGCAGATGAATCTTTTTTTAAAAAATATTAAAATCAAAATAATACGTATTTAATAGATAAAAAAGATTCAAACTTGTTTATCAGCCATTTGTTTATATTTACATAAGAATTCACAATCTCACTTCAGTTCAGTTATATTAGTTTCAAGAAAAATCGTAGACATAAAATTGTTGAGAGAACCTTCCCAATTTTCAAGTATTTTCGAAACAAGCAAAACTATGCAAATATTTCGATTTCAAGCAGTTTAATTTATATAAAATAAAAGTTTGGAGTTATCTGGACAATAATGTTGCAATTTAAATTTACCAAAGTTGTCGCAAAGTAATAACCAATTATAACTTACAGAACTTTCGCAGCTCTGCTATTGGTTCCTTCTCTTGTCACTTTTTGTCCCGTTTATAATCATAAAATATTATTATGTACGTGTCTCCGCTGCTTTCGTTGCGTGCTATTTGTATTTGCATATTTTAATATTTTCACGCATTCGTAGCTATAATAACCGTATCATGAATGTAAGTTTTTTACATTTTGATCATTTTTTTATCGTCATAAATATGAGTACTTTTTATCTGCTTAGAAATCGGCAGGTCATATACTTTGAACTTTTAAACGTGTCGCTTTAAAATCCTATTTCCAAGATTTTTTAATGCGATTGAAATAAAAGAATGATTTGCTTTTCTATCCAATTGCTACCTCTCTTGACTCAATAATTTTTATTAAAGTTCCATTTTTATATCTATATTGTTAATGTATGTTTTAAAATTACAGTCTAAATTTTACCGACTCTTCTGTTTGTCATGACAGTGTCAGGTTTTGGAATTGCCAATTGAATAATATATTAAAATGGATTTCTACGTTATTTGTTTATGAATCAGTAAAGAACAAAAATATTTTTATTTATTTCGACAGCTACATCCCTAACCTTGCAATGATAATAGTAGTTTCCCTTGGTTTAACCGATTTCAATGTCAAATGATATTAACTACTTAGCATAACAAATTAAAAACATGTTATAAGTAATATTCCTCGTAGAACATGTTACACTGCATGCATATAATTATTTAATTACGTTTGGCCTTTATGTTGTTTTTTTAACAAAATAATAAGAATGTTTATGTATTAGATACACACACACACACACAAAAAAAAATCTCTTCAATGTTAAATGGAATTTGTTTGAAAAATAGAGGTGCATTCTTACTTACACCAGGAAAGTTGGTAGATATCTGGGTTCAGAACTTCTTACAAACTATTTTGACCTAAGGATTGCCCAATTTTATAAGTAAATGAAATCTTTTTTTTATATATCCTAGAATTTATATATCTGTCAAATTCCAATATGTTTAAAATAAAATAATATTAGTATAGAATTTGTGGAACAATTTATGGTTGCTTTCCTAATTCATGAGTATAACATGGTGAAAAGATTTCTTAGTTACAATAATTCACACAACTTTCAAAATGAAAGAAATGCGTTTGTATTTACCAAGTTAAAATTTTTTTTAATTAATTTAAATTGAAAGTGAATCATGAAAATATCTTTTTAAATTATAACATCTAAAATGAAAAAAATATTTCTAAATAGATATTTAAAGAAATAATTTTACACTTAGTTATGAACTTGTGATAAAAAAAATATTGAGATCATTTTTACTGTGAATTCCTTATTATTTTCTAACATTTTATTGTCATTGTTACATCTAGTTTTGCGCAGCTTTATTTTTATCATGTACTCTTATTTTCAGCTTGTAAGACAATTTACATGTTTTTTAGAAAAACTGGAGATTCTGAAACTGCAAATAACAATCCATATTTCATCTTATTAATTGTAAAAAAGGAATACAATTTTATTTAAGAATTTAATTCTAGTTATTTGATTTATTTAAATATTTAATATAAAGGCCAGTGGATATAAAATTTGGAGATTTCTTGTTAATTATAAAATTTTTACTCTCCATATCAAAGTTAAATTAGATTTAATTTAAAATATTAAAAATTACTTAGAAAGAGGAAAAAAGGATTACCAGATTCAAAATAATGTTATATACAATCAGGAAGTATTTTAAAAGGATAGTATTTGTTAAGAACACCATAAAAATAGAAAAAACAAGCGTAATCATTAAAGTATATCTATATAGTAGATAATTAAGCACTGAACAAGTTTATTTTAAAACTAAGAGTTTGTTATTTTCATATTTATGAAGTTTTGATAATCTTTAATATAAGCTTGTAAACTTTGTACTGACAAATATAATTTAATTAGAAAACTGCTTTTGAAACACTATTAAAATTACAAAAAACTAAAAAAAAAAAAAAGAATATAAAATAAGGTTTTTTCCTGATAATTTGACATAGTTGGAAATTAAAATATTTTATTTTTACTTGCATACTTTTAAATGAAATGTTCATCTAGAAAATTCCATGAATTAAACTTTTTTATTGTACTTAATCGATATGTGTAAAATGCTCATCTTGGACAACTTCTCACTGACACCTTAATAATTATTAATTATTGTTTCTTCCTCCTCATCTACTTTAAGTAGATGAGGAGGAAGAAACAATAATCATTGGATTATTTAATTCTCCTATCTTTTTTTATAGTTATTTATAGAAAAATTAATTTATTTGTGTGGAGAAAAAGAACAGTTCGTACTTAAGTGGTTGAGGGAAACTAAAATTTTTATCATCTACATAAATACAAAGGACTCTACTTTTGTCCTTAAAATCTTGCAGTGACAGATTTTTGGATTTTTAATTAACCCTTAATTCAAATATTAAATAAATCTTATTATAATATTTACTGATTGTATTTTATATAAAAGTTTCAATTATCAAACATAGAAATTTAAGAAAAACAAAAAATTTATTATTAATATTTTATTGAATTAGAGTTTTGGAAACAGTTTTTAATGAAATGAATTTCACTTTATTAAAACTACTTCCCCTGAAGTATTTTATCCCTTTTCTTCCCCTGTTATATTTAAAATAAGTTGAAAATTATTTCTTAAAATACATTGTTTAAAATCAAAATTCGTTATTTTTGGCTAAATTTAAACTTTCTTTGATATAATTTTATTTTATTGCACTTTTCAATCTGAAATATTGATTAAAACCTTTTAAGAAAATATATGTCATGTAAACATTTTAAGAATTTTATAAAAGAAATCTGCATCATTTTTATAAATGTGCAGGAAGCTTGATAAATTTGCCTTTATTATTCTTCTGTAACCTTGAATATTAAGGAAGTATTTTTGATTTCTTTTTTTTTTTTTCTTCCCTTCCTCTTTTATCAACATCTGGCACAAATGTAACTGTAATTGTGTCACCAGTCAACTTAACTATTGAAAGAGGGCAGTTCTGATTTATTCATATTTTTTTTATAGAGGAAAAAATATTTTTCAGTTTTACTTCAATTTTTTTAACATAAAGAATATAAAGGAAATCATTTTTTTAATGAAAATACTTAAAACTATTCAATCATTTTAAAACTTTATATTTTTGATTTTTTTTTATAAAAGTTGAAAAATAAGTCGAAAAAGATTATCATCATTTAAAGTATTAGTTATAAAGTATCCTCCTACAAAAATAATACATCCCTTAAATAATGCTTAATATTTATCTTGTGATAAGCATATCCATTTTTCTTATTTCATCCACCAATTCCAAAAGAAAAAGAATTTTTTTATTACATTTTTTTAGTTAAAAAAAAAGATCAATGTTTTAAGCATTATAAAGTTGTATTGTGTCTCCTTTTTTTCATTATGAATTTTTTTAAATATATTAAAATTATCAATTTTAGTAATTGTGTTCCATGTTTATTTATTTTGCCATGGTAGTAATGAGTAAAATTAGAAATTTTTAAAAATTTATTTTTAAATTTTTATAATAAGTAAAGTTTAATGTGAATAAATTGTTATTGTAACTCCATTAATAAATTACTATCTTTTTATGTGGAGGATAAATTCTAACAGAATTGCTTCCTCAATATAAATATACTTTAAAAAATGTATTAAGTTTATTTGTATTTAAGGGTTTTTTTTTTTTTGCTATATCAAGAGTTTTTTTAATACTTTAAAAAATTGAATGCTGTGCAGTTTAAAAATGATCTTCAAACTTTAAAGAATTATAGTATTTTTATATATAAAATCATATTACAAAAAAGGGCTATTGGTTAGAAATGTGCAAACTTTGAAAAGAATAATGAGTAAAAAATAAACTTTGGATGAAATATTTGCAATAACAATGGAAATTGGTATTGGGAGATATATAATTTTTTAAAAATATGAGTAAAATTAGTTTCATTTAAATTGGTATTGTAGGAAAGATCTGTTGAATTTTTAGCTGGGTAAAAACCGTTTTCATACTATTAAATTTTCAAAATTATCACAGAAAATATTACATTTTTCTGTAATTTTTAACTGGTGAAATTTTTTAAAAAATAACTCTGAAGTGCACATTTTAGATTTAATTTCAGTTTATTTTTTCCATAAGTGAGCAAAATTTATTCACAAGGGTGTTTAACAGCAAAAACACCTGTTTGTTTTGTTTCATAAAATGAGAATATCAAGAGTTTTCCCCCTCAGCGCTTTCATTGAAAGAATTTTGTAGAAATTTCATTGGCATGCGCTGATTCAAGAAAGGAAGTCTTAGGTGTATTCGGAAAAAATGCTGTGCTTCAGGAGAACTGTATTGCCATCAACTTTTTAAAGAACATACTAGAAATAATGAAATAAAGAAAAGGAAGAGGAATTTTAATAAGAAAATAAGTGAAAATTTTAGAATGAAGTAATATGGAATAATTTAGAGGGAAAAGGATTACATTTGATGAAGATTTATCGTGACATATATATAGGTGATTATCAAAATATTAGAAATACCAGAAATGAATATCAAAATTACTATAAAATGTATAATAAGCTGGCCAACATGTACAACTTGGATTCACCTGAGAATCAATTTGTCCAAGTCCTGATTAATGTTGACAGAAATATTGTATCATTCTTCATGCAGGTGTTCAGAAGAGATCTACTTGAGGATATTGATTCTGTATTTTATGCTCTAAAATAGATCACAACAGTGGGATTGTATTGATGTTGGTGAACAGTGTTGAACAGTTCATCAAAACATTATTGAACAAATCCTGCTGCATGAATTGGAGCATTATTGTCCTGGAAATTATACCATTTCCTGCATGAAACAAAGTTTGCATTTTAGGATGGATTTGCTCAGCTAAAACTTTTCCCTGTGACTCTTTTTTTAAGAATTACGACAACCAACTGAAAATTACAACATGGTAATTTCTACCATTCCAGACAGATAAGAGTTGATCAAAATTGTATGCTTGCTCAGACGTCCTTCAAATATGTATCCATCCTGTTGTGGGGATAAGTGTTGAAACTTGATTTGTCTGACACTACACTTATCTTCCAATTTTTTTTTAATGTTTATAGCACAAATATAGACAGTTTGACATTAATATCTGTTATAAATGCTTGGGAATTGCTGCTTGCCATAAATGTTCTGTTTATAAAGGTGTCTCCTTATTGTTATAATTGAAACTGGAAAATCAGAATGCTAAGTCAGCTTTGCATTCTTTTTTAGGCATTGCAATTGCTTTGGTACCCATTAGTATTTCTCACTTAGCTTCTTCTTTCATGCACTATTTTGCTTTTGCCTAACTTATCTTGGTGTACTGAATGTATGCTGTCATTACTTTAACCCCTTAACAGTCGCATAATTTTGAAGAAAATGGTTATAAAAGTGCCTGTTTTTTTTATTCAAGAAAATTATACAAAGCTGAGTGTATGTACAATATTACTCAGTTTCATTCAGCATTCAGTTTTAATTTTTTAGTTCCTATTTAGCTTGAAATTTAAAAAAAAAAAAATAATAATTGGAAAAGCCAACATTCAGGGTTGTTATGAATGGATGTCAGCTTTCCAACAAAGAGTGAAAATAAAAAATATGTGTTTTAAGCATTCAAGCATAATTTTATTGCATTTACTCATAATGTAAATAAATACTAGTCATTTTTTCTTGTGTGATACATTTTAAAGCATGAGATGCATAGTCCAACATCACTATCAGGACAATAGTAACGAGTTTCCTTTCTGCTAACATCTAGTTTAAAATAAATTAACTATCTCTAAAAACATAACCAATAGTCTAGGGTAGCCATCTGGCGTATATTTTGAGAAATAAACGTGATTCTGGGCATAAGAAATAGATTGTTTTAATATTTTTGGCGCATTACTTTTGAGTACGCCAGCCTGGAAATATCATGGGCGCGAGAAATAGAGGTAGAAATTGTACCCCGTCATTTTCACGGGAGCGAGAAGGAAGGGGCTAAACAACATACCTCTTAAAATGCATAGAACTAGGATGTTTAGGTCACAGTTGCTTCAGCTAGTCAGGCTCTTACACTTTGACCTCTTTTCTAGAAATCTTACATTTGCTTCTGATAAAAATCCAAGATATATGCAACTGCACTAATGCAGCCTCATATTATTATGATATATAATTTTTATATTTTAAAAAAACTAATAGCTATAACTATATTTTATTACTTACAAAGTGCATTCTTAAATGCCACTGCTATCTGTAGGTATTTCCATAACTTTGATAAGGGTAGAAGTTATAACTTATATTAATGTCAAACTGTCTTTCTATAACTTTGTAGGTGTTTCCATATATACAAATTCACTAATGCAGCCTCATATTATTATGATATATGGTGTTTTATATTTTAAAAAAGTCTAATAGCTATGGTTTTATTTTATTCCTTACAAAGTGCATTCTTAAATGCCACTATTATGTCTAGGTATTTCCATAACTTTGATAACAATGTATATGTATAATATGAAGAAAAATTGTATTTCTTAAATAGCTGTATTTTGTTATACTAAAATAAAACTGTGAAAATAGAAATAGAGATTAAAGTTATTTAACTGGATAGGAAAAAAAAAACTTAGAAAAATAATCGTTTTACTAAAAGTGAAAGAAAATGAAATTAATTGTAATTTTGTTTGTTGACTGCTGAAAAATATATTTGTTAATTTTTATAAATGAATTTAAAAAATTATAAATTTTGAAATATATATATGCATGTGTGTGTTAATTTTTGTTGAAGTTCTGCTAGATTTTCTGTTAGTTAAATAGTTTCAAAATATATGAAGACTTATATTAGTATGAATGCGCTACTACATTTAATCCAGTGGACTTCCATGTAATATATTCAAAACTTTTGCTTTATATACATACATATTATTAAAAATTCTTGTTAATAATGATAATAAATTTGAAGCTTTTTAACACGCAGGTGTGTATTTTGTATAAATTTGCTTGATTTCCCATAACATATCATGTAATATAGAACTTTATAACTAATGATAATCTGATGCATCTTATTAAAAAAGTTCTCTTTAATTATATTTATTTATTTTGAGTGCACTTAGCTACAGATATCAAATTCAGTGCATAGTAAAAAAATTAATGTTATTCTGAAATATCAAATATTATTTAGTCTGTTAATGAAATCAACTGTAATGTAGTTTTAGCAACTTTTTAAACTTATAATATTTTCTTATAAACATAATAAAAACTTTTAAATAATTCTGAATCAATAATATATATTAAAAATTATTAAGTATTTGATAAAATCTACAATATTTTAAGAATATAACTGATTAGCATATTAAGTTTATTCTGTGAAGCGTACTACTATTATTTTTTTATGTGCATTGTTTTAAAGTTTTGGGTTAGGATATTTGGTTGAATACAAATTATGTTTTACATTTTCAAAAACCATATTCTTTACTATTTATTTTCTATTAATTAGTTGACCAATTAATTTCTTAAAAATTTTTTTCTCCCAGAATGTGACGAAAAACATGTTTTAAGTCCCAAAGGTATGGGAAAACCTGATATACCTACTTTATCTACCTTTGAATGTCGCAGTGTTTTGGATTCCATTCAAAATGAATTTGAACAGCTGCAGAAAGAGGATTGCAGTTTAAGGTTTGTTGTGAATTTTTTAAAAACTTTAGATTGACATTTATAATTCAAAATTTCTGAAGGCTTTCTAATTATAATATTTATGTATTAATTATATGTTTTGCACTTCTGCTCAAGAACTTAAGAATTTCTTAGCATTATAATGAATGTAAACATATAAACAATTATTAGTTTATCAATTTTAAAAAAAAAGGCATCTTTCATGGTAACAAACATTGAAAGACAATTTTTTTTTTTTTTTGAAAAATAAACATGTAATAAAAAATATATATATATTGGAAATAAATGTACACATTCAACTTTGTGTGATTTAGAAAAAATTTCTGTAACTATCATATGAGTAGTCTTTTTACTTGGATCTAATCTTACGTTTACCATACTAATAAAAACCAAACATTATGTCATGGATTTAGGATTCATATTTGAAATTTTTTCCAGAGTACTTGTTCACTATGTAAAATTCAATGAACTGCAATCTACTACACAAAAGTCTTTAAAATGCAATGATTAATTTGCAGAGAAAACAACACATTGGTTGCTGTGTAACTTCCATAGGTTAGAGGCTATTTGATAAATTCACCCTTACTTATTAATAACATTAATTTTTTTAATTGCAGTTTGGAGACAAAATAAGTAAATAAAAGCTAAGGTCACAAAAAATTGTGCATGTGTGATGTTTTGCAAAAGTACTTCTATTATAAAATATTTATTTTTAAATGAATAATTTTCCTTTTTAATTATATATGTATAATTAATTTTCATTAATAGCAGAATTGAGATAGAGTAATCTCTTTCCCATAGCAATCGCAAGCTTAACATTTTTCCTTTTATTAAACAACTGACTTTTATAAATATATTTCTTTAACTTTCAGCAAATTACAGCAGGATTTAACTGACCTCATTGCTCAACGGAATATACTTACTAAACGCAAAGGCTTCAATGAAAAGTATTGTGTTCTTTGTTGTTCTGCTTTTAATCTGCTTTTCAAACGGAAACTATCATGCCAGGATTGTAACTTTTTAGTATGCAGGTCATGCTCCTCTTGGGATTATTCCGCCAATCAGTGGTTGTGTAAAGTATGTGAAAAACAAAGGTAATTTGGCAAATGGTGTAGAATATCATTTTATCAATTGTTATTCATATCTGTTTGAAACATTTTTGTTTAAGTTTTAATTAAAATATATTTGGTTGTTTTTTCTGAAATAAAGAAGAATAATAAAGCTTATTTCTATAACTGCTTGTAACTAAAGACCTGGAAAATAAGGTAGATAATTTAATAGGCTACTGTGATAATTAAAAATTGATTTGTAAACATAATTTTTCTATGTAAATGTTATATTTTGTTAAATAAATTATACATGCTGTCTATAAAATAATACAAGAAATGCAAAAAAATCAAATATCTGTGTTAAATTATTCCAAAAGTGATTGTATGTCATAAAGATTCATTAAACAAATTAATGTGGTTTATTTGTTGTATATTAAAATGAATTATTTAAACTTTTTATACTAAATATTTAAATATTTAGTTTACTTGTGTTTATGTAATAAAACTAGTATTGAATATTCTTCATCTTAATGATTTTTATTTAACCTTTTCATTAAGGACCTGACCTAATCAGGCACAAAAATTCTATACTAGTGGGGTGTCTATTTCAAACGAGGAGTGCAGGTTGTAAAATAATTTATCACTAATGGCCTCTCATTTTTCATCGTGCTCTCATGTTTTAAACAACTCAGAAATAGCAAACCGGCTTAAAATTTGCATAATTTGTTGGGCCAAGTTAATATTGAAAATGGGTAATAATACTGCTTTGAAACAGAAACATATCTTCATAAGCTATATATAGATAGATAGCATTTTAAATTTTGCTGAAAAATTTACTGCTTTGAAACAACAATAAAAGAAAAATCAATGTTTTTAGATAGTTAGTCTGACTCAAAATATTGGATTTCTCAGATTCCTGTTTCCAAATTGGTCTTATATTTCTTCATGTATTAATTAAAATATTTATCTAAAATATGTATGCTTATTGTGAACTTTTCATTTTGTGGTACATTTAGATTAGAAAAATTATAAATTCTCTATAAATAATCAAAATAGTAATTTACTATTAATGTTAGCAAAAGCTTTATTCTATTATTAAATGCATTTTAATAGCTGATTAATGCTATTTCATCTGTAATTTCTTTAGGGCCTTTCCCCTGCCCTATACTTCAACTTCTCTTTATAACCATTTTGTTTCTTCATATAGTTTGTAATTGGGAAAATACAGCTCTGAATTTAAGAGCATTTGAAAAAAGTTATGTGTATTAAGAATAATATGAAGATATGTTTACTGATTATCTTTCCTTTTTTTTCTTTCTTTGTTTTTCTTCTATTAAAAAGCAAGGAAGATATCTGTATCTAGATTATCAATCTTTAAGATAAAACGTTTATTATTTTTAACCTTAATGTGTAATGGAAAGGGTAAAATATGCCAGGTAATTACCATTTAATGGAATTCTACATTATTAGAGTATTTACTCATAAAGATTGAAAATTACTTGAAGGTTTTTGTGCTATTTCTTCATTCATTTTTTTTAAATTGGTAAACTGCTTTTTTTAAATAGACTTTTTACTGCTGCTTCCCGAGATTGGATATGCAATCGTTTAAGGACAAGCTTTAAGCATTTTAGTGCTGCTAAAGCTTTACAAAATTTCTGTCGAAACAGACGAATATGTAAGTTTCATATTTAGTACTTATTTACAGAAACAAATTATTTTCTAAATATTTATATTTACTCTTTCTTTTATGACATCATACAAAAGAAAAGTTTATTTAAAATTTTGTTGCAGATTTTTTATAGATTTTTAACTCTCTAGTACATTATATTTATATTTTAAAATTGGCTTTATTAGAATCTAATGTAGGGAAATGTTATATGGCTTATGATAGTAAAAATGACTATAGAATTTGTTGCAACAAAAGACTTTTTAATAAATAATTAGTTAATAAAAATACTCTTTATATATGTAATATTGTAATTCCTAATTTTCTTTCTTAGCTTGTTTATACTTATCTTCCAAAACAGTTAAATATATTATTTTTATTAATTTCACATTTTTAATTATTTTTTAAGTGATTTTCATATTTTCTTCAATACATTTTAAATTGCTGTACTGGTTTTTTCAATAGCTGATAGTGAAAATGATTCTGGTTATGGAGCTGCTGCTGAATTACCTTTAATGAAACTTCTTAGTTCCCATTCATTAAATAAGGATTTGAAAATGGCTGGTAAATAAAAAAATATCTTCTTCCTTTCAACATTTATTCTTGTTTTGAAAATTTTCCTTTTATAGTATATATAATGAAATGTGACATTTTTCTTTTCACCTGTTTTATTACAAAAATATTCATGAGTCTGACTTGTATTCCCCTCACTCCATCTAATACATATTGATTATATCACTGTTTAGACCTTTCTTCTCATGATGGTGATTGTGAAGAGGATGAAGATGAAGTTGGAGATGAAGAAGAGCTTGCTGAAATTCATTACAGCATTGAAACAATTTTAGAAGGTCTACTGGGTGGATCATTAGATGATGCTTTAGTTGACCAATTATATCCAAGTTCTAATATTTGTTAGTATTGCTATTGCTTTCTTTTCTGGGATTATTTAATTTCAGTATAATATTTATAGGTTAACATATTATCTATAATCTGTGTCATGTAATATGCATAATGAAAAGTATTATGAATGCTCAATAGAATAAACTATTGCATCTGTATTTATAAAATTTAGCCCTTTGTTACTTCTTGAGTAGGAGGTGCTGCTTAAGAAAAGATTTCAAATTGTTAAATTTATTTTTGCTAAGATATTTTTATTCAAGTTTTCAAAGATAAACTTTATAGTGGTATCAATTTTTATTCCTATTCATTTTTTATTTGAATACATTTTTTGATATACTTTTCTTTGTTTTAGTTGTAGATTTCTGTACATGTCCACAATAATGATATGAAACACACATTTTTTTTATACTTGTAATTTATATATAATTAAGAGCAATTTAAAAAATAATACATATCAAGATAAAAACACTGCCAGTAAGTTTCAGACTAGAGGCTTAAATCTTCTTTCTTTCTTTCTTTTTACTATGAAAGCAACTTTTTGAAATTTAGGGATTAGTACAGTTTATCGACCAATGCAACAAACTTATATTTATTGGTAGTATTTCCTTAGGAATTGATGGTGAACATAATGATCTGATTAAAAAAAAATTTAGTTATTTGATAACATTATCCAATATTTTGTGAAGTTTTTGAATCAAAATCTTCAAGGCTTAAGTAAAAAATTTAAAATTTCTCCTTTCTGCTAAAATTTACTTGGAATACTTAATTTATTACTAATTTCTTGGATAAATGTTTTGAACTAAAAAAAATTAAATATTTTAAACACTTCTAGTGCCTATAGCCAGTCTAGTTATAGGTTGTATTATATTCTTTCTTTATGTATATTATAATTCCTTTCATTAATATTAATGGTATCTTAATGTTTCAGATTTAAATTTGTTTTCTACATATCATGTAAAATTAGTTGAAGTAATTCAGAATTTGTCAAGAGCCTTACAAAAAGCATTACATAGTAAGTATATGTTTTACTACAATATTTTAGATATCAGCATTATTAACTGCTTTGTACAAACATATGTTTTATTATATTGAAGTTAGCTACTTCAAATTAATTTCCTTATGAATTCAGATTTTATGAATATTTGTTAAAAATAAATTATTTTGCATTAAAATAATTTCCTGGGAATTTATAAAATTTCATTTTATTTATTTTATTGTTTTTTTTTATCACTCAAGTTATTTTTTCCTCTTTCTAATTTTGTTACCTTATTTCAACTATGTTTTATTTAGATTTACCTTCTGAGAATGGTATCACTCCAACATCAGCTCATGCAGCTTTAAAAAGTGTAATTATGTCTCTTGTTGAAGAATGCCAAGATATTCCTCCCTTACAGGTTTTTATTATTTATAATTTTGGTTTTATATTTTTATTATTTTCTCAAGTTTCAGTGAATTTGCTAAATTCAGTTATGTTTCTATTATTTTCTTTATTGAGCACTATTTGAAATCAAAATTTTGTTAAATGATTGGGGAAAAAAAATTGTGTAGAAAATTTGATAATGTTTTTACTACCTAATTTTTGGATTTAATATCTGATTTCATTTGTATAAAACTGTTGCACTGAAAGATTTCTATTAGCATTGTTTTTATTTGATATGAATTAAATTTAAATTAAGAATATTAACATGTGAATTATTATAATCTATAAATAAGAATAAGCAAAAAATAAAAAAATGGAGTTATTTCAAAGGATGTAACAAAAATGCATGAGAATTTCTATTAAAAAAAGGCAATGAAAGAATGGAACCCTAAATAAATTTCATGTCTTTCCTACAGTTTTTTTTTTTTTTTTTTATTTTTTATAAAAAAAATTCTTTTTTTTTATTTTGTTTTTGAATTGATTCATATATTTTATTATAAATGTTATAATTTATGTTTTAGTTATTTATTTATTTTGTTTTGTATTGAAACATTTTCTTTTTTTCCCCCCATTTCAGTTAGAGGAGCCAAGAGAAGTTGATCTGAATGCTAGTTTGTCTTTTGATTTTGCTAATATATTCTCATCATATGATAGTCTAGTTGCTGCTGCAGTTATAAATAAGGTAATTTTGAGGAAAACTTACTTGCCTTTTCAAAAATTTGAACTTTTTACAAAAAATATCTTTATATGATAAATTTTACATGCACATAATTTTTTTAAATTTTTGTTGTTTTACTATTACTTAAGATTGAAACATTCCTTAATCAAACTACTTTAGGTTGTTGAAGAAAGTCAATCAAAATTCAAACAGTGTGATTTTGCTTCATTGGAAAGTTTTAAAGCTGAATTAGGTAAGTTATTTTGTGTTTACTTTGATTTTAAGGTAGTAGTAATGATATGTATTTAGAAATATAATTATTTGAAATAAATATCATTAATATTGTAAGATATTTATTAACTTTATGCATTTTTCAACAATATAATTAGGAAAAAATATGGAGTTATTTCCTTTATAAGTTCCAGACTCCATCAAAAAATTTTTAGCATATTAAGTATAACATATTATATATATTATTTTTTCAAAATTCCTTTTATCTTTTTTTTATTTTAGATAATAAACCACAGCTTACAGATTTTGAAAATGGTAATGAAGAAAATGAAACTTACAGTAATACTGCTACTACCTCAGCTCCTTTTGATTTACCTGTTGAATCTGTGGTAAATAAATGAATAAAACATTTCACCTTGAATGCTTGTTTCCTTTTATGTACAGAGCATTCTTGATGTATTTTAATTTTCTTCTCCCCATTTACAGCAAATTGAAGAAATAGAGGAAATAACACAAGAATTTACAGATTCAGAAGATGATAAGCTTAGCAGCATTAGCAAATGGTCCAACAGCTTACAAAGTATTGATGAAGTCGGAATCCAAAAGCATCCAGATTTTGAAACATTCATAGATATTGATAATATAAGCAAAACTCCTACCCCATTTCCTGAATTTGGATGTGATTTAATTGATGATCCTGAAAATGAAAAGATTGGAATTATTTGTCATCCTACTGTTGTAACAACTTGGGAAGAAAATTGGTTGTTCAGAAAAAAGAAACGATTACCTCTTTACAGTAATTTGAAGTATCAACTTTTAACTTATTGTGATGAACCTCCATGCATGTTAATTCCATGTCCTTCTGAATCTACAGATGTTTTGTAAGTATCAACACTGATTAATTGCTATGTAATAAAATATTTTTAAAATCAAAGAACCCTATCCTTTCCTGTTATCAATTTCTATAAAAGCTCATGATCTCTAGATACATCAACTTTCCCCTTTTTCCTACCATCTTCCATTTTTAACAACAATCTCAAAAGACTATTTTATTGCATTTTCTTTATGTAGCAAAGCCTTGACAGGATCCTGTAGTTCAGCTTTTATATTGATTTCATTAAATTTTATGTCATACGAGAGTTTATGATCTCTTGTTATGGTATAAATAATCACCTACCAATCGTTGTCAAAAGATATTGCAAAACTAACATAAATAGAATTCTCCTATTTCAAAAATTGACCTAATTTTGCCACTTAGTAATAATATCTAACTAATTAAAATGTTCTACATTTATTGTGAACTCTTATTAAATTGATATTTTAAGTCTATCTGTTTTTCAGCTAACATAGTATCTAAATAAACAATATAATAAAATTTAATTGATTTAACAATTAATTGATATTTCTGAAAGGTAAGCAAGTTCTCAAAAGTGCCTAGTTACATATAAATTAATGCAACCATCAAATATCAAGATTATAATGCTATCTCAAAAATATTCTTTATTACTTTTTTTAAAAATCATTTCATCGTTGGATTCCATCGTTTTGTTGGAAGTTTTTCATTTTTTTCCACTGAAAAAACAATCTGAAATGACTTTACTTTTAATATATTCATTTAGTTGACATTACTTTTAAATATATTCTTTTAAGTTTTTTTAATATGATTGCCTCGTATAGCAGGATAAAAAAACCCTTAACTTTCTGAAAACTATGAATAATAAGAAGAATGAAAAGACCTTATGAAATGTAAATGAAACTTTTATGATTTCATTAAAATAATTAAGATTGTTATAGTCATTTTACATTTAAAAAAGGTTAATTAATGCAGTGATTTTTGTTATTGTTTTTATTTATCAGAATGCTATTTTATTTTAATATTGTTTAAACTTAAGACATTTGTTACATGTAAAATGCCTTTATTTAAAGTCATGCTCTTTCTTGATCACAAATGCTTAAATCAAGTAACATAAATAAAGACAATTTAATATAATGCAAATTCAGTTATTTTTCATGTTATGCAATCATTAAACAAAGAAAAATACTATTAATCACTGAATCCTTTATAAGTACCTGATGTCATGTATAACGAGAAAAACCAAAGAAAAAATGGCCTGAGTTTAAAAATAGATTTTTGAAAAATACTATGAAATATTCATTGTAACAATTGTTTGTCAAGGTCCTATGTGGTATAGCATCTTCATACCTCACTCTTAAGTCTTTTATTATATTTTTATTTATTGTTTAACTATGATTGTTTAAATCATCTCTATGAACTGGGTTTTTTAGATGAATACATTTATTCTAAAAAGATTATCTTTCATTTTTAGAATTGTAATTCAAAAAATAATAGAATTTTACTTTGGAAGATATTACAACTCTTAGGTCACATACATATCATGATTTAAATACTAATATAATTTTTATGTTTCTATTTTTATATCTTTGCTGTCATTTTAATATATATATATATATATATATATATATATATATATATTGATCTTTATTGTATATTTATATAACATGATTTTTTATTGTAATAAATATTTGGTTGTCACTGCTGTTAGAAAGTGAAAAGAAAATTATTAATTTGAATTCCTTTATCATCAAGATATTTTCTTTATAATAACTTATTCTTCTAATGAAATAATTTATTCTTTTGCTGCATAAATACTTATTAGTTGTTTCTTATTCCTCCAAAAAATTTGTTTGAAACATACATGCATATATGATATCAATTAATACTCATATAAATGTGTAGAGTATTTATAATTATGTGTGTTTGTTTTATGGTGAATTAATTTGCTTTAATTTTTGCAAGTAAAATTATTTAATTTTCACTAGTAAAAGTCTGTATTCATTTTAAGAGATTGCATTTTTTCTTTTGGAGTTATTGATTATTGTATGATTGAGTCGCTGAATAAAATAAAACAGATAATCATTCTCTTCTCTTTCAGAGAACAAGATGATTTTTCTTCTGAATTATCAGAAACCCATTCTGCTGGATCATTGGAATTTTCAAGTGATCCTGATGATTTGGGCTCTGAAACTGAAAATTCTAATATTAATGCAAAAATTAGAAAAGAGTTTTTATCTAAGTCAGAAAAACAAGTATTTGATACCTCTAGTCTTATTTCTGTAGAGAATAAAACAGAATTCCAGCAAAATAGATTGTGCCAATCAAAAGGTAGGCAATTTTCAATTTATTTTTTGACACTTTACTCTGATTCTTTTTTAAAAAGTCAAACTTTTCTTTTATTGTTTTCTGAATATGCATATGTGTAAAATAATTTTTCAGTCGAGAGGTTAAAAAAAAGACAGATTAGAATTTAATTTCAATTTATCTAATCTGGGGGACATGATTTGTACATGACGTCATAACTAGAGCTCATCCATTCTCACCAAAACATAAAAGCAAAAGTGACAGAAACTTCTCCCTTTAGAGATTTTACTATGAGTTTCTGATAAGAATTTCTTTGATACATGTTGAATTAGGAAAGGGAATCTTAAATAAATTTTGAAGTATGTCATAGGTTTTATGAATTTTTTTATACCTTTACTTTGGGGCATCCTGACACAACAGTTGTTTTGGAGCATGTATTAGAAGTAATTAAATGAGATTTCGATGAGAAAATTTTAAAGTAATATGGATTAATTTAAGATTTAAGAAAACATATAATTAATTAGTATTTAAATTTTTTAAGATATTATTACAGACACATATAATATAAAATCTCAGTAATGTATGTCTCGGTAATGATTTTAAAGTAATATTTATGAATTATTATGTGCCATATTGAATAAGAAAGTTGTTTTAAATTTTTCAAATTGATTTTTGCTGCAACAATTAGTTGCATTTCACAGTTAAGCATCACTCATAGATTTTTTAAAGTAATAAAAATTATATTGATCATTCTTTTATGTTTTCAATCCATTTTTGTTAAAAATTTAGCTCCTGTTATAAAATGACATTTTTTTTTTTTTTTTTTTTTTTTGTATTTTTCTATTATTTTTTAGAAGTGAGTAATGCTGGGAAATGCACTTCTGATAGCAAAAATGAAAAACCATCAAATGTTATGTCAAAGGATAAGGATTTAAAACAAATTAAATCTATGTCACAACCTCCTCAATCCATTTCTAAAAATGAGAATGAGAGTAACAAGGATGAAAATGAAATGTCTCCTGTGGTATGATTTTTTTTGTATATATATATATATATATATATATATAATATATAGTTTTATTCTTATATATTAATTAAACTAAAATGTTTCTGTTCATTTATCTCTTTTGAAATCAATAAAAATATTAATATATGCTAATATTTTTAAAGATTACTGAAGCTAAACATTTTTTTAGTAATCTGTGTGCCTATGGTCTTATTTATTTATTGTTTATAATTTTCTTTCAATTCTCTTAAAGCTTTTTCTGCATCTGTTTCATTTAAGTGAAACACTTAGACTCTTAGGTCATAGTTTTTATATTGAACCTATAAGATGTTTTAATCTTATTAATTATTATTACTTACTATTTTAAAGAATCTTAATAAAACACATTTAATGAACATTTAGCATATATATGGTGTCTCAAAAACCTTGACCATGGCTTTTATTTGTTAAATATTAATCACAGACATATACTGTTAATTACAAAGTTGTATAAAATGTTATGAAATGGATTAAAATGTTTAGAAAGTGAAACTTTAAAAAAATACAAAATTTAAATTTTTATGCACATCTCATACAAAAAAAAAAAATCCAATGAGTAAAATGTGCTGTGACAAATTTCAGAATTTTATCACAAAATGTCTCATAAATATGAAATTACTTAAATGCTGACTTTGACCACTTTTCAATGCCTGGAAATGAGTTCAAAGGGAGGGGAAATCATACCAGATGTTCGTGTTTCAGGGGTCTTAAGAAAATTAACAAAGAAAGTAATGATTGTATGAATAAATAATAATTTTGCTGTTCATTGCATAAAAAATGTGTAGAAATAATAATTTAAAAAATATATTACATAAGTTGTTTTTACTAGCTCATTGGCTGTACTATTTTTTTTCTGTAATTCATAATACCAAAGTATTTTTCAACAAGCATAGATTACAAAATCTGTATTTAAAACTAAAAATATGAAGCATATTTTATTTAATTATGATGCTTTCCAGCATCCCACCATCTGCACTGAAACTTGTAAATATTTGCATTTTAATTTGTGATTGATGTTTCCACCAACTTTGTTTTAACATATGTTTGAGAGTTTTCATAAAATTCTAAAATTCTGTACATGACTTTATTTGAGGATGGGGCACATTTTAATGTCTGGGAATTTTTTTGTACTCGGTCTGTATAAAAATTTTGTATTTTAAAAATTTTAATCCCTTGAACATTTTAATTAACTTCATAACATTTTGCACCTTTTTTTTTTTTTACATAACTTTATAATTTACAGTACATGTTTAATGTATATATTTAAGGAATAAAAGCCATAATCAAGGTTTTTGAGACACCCTGTATATGTAAAAATTTCTTTGAGTAATTCCTCCACTAGAATCTAACTGAATGCAATTGATAATGGGTGAGACATAGTTTCTAGTTTCCATGTAGTGTTTTTATAAAGAATAGCTTTTAACTTAGATGATTAATAATATTGGGAAAAGGTAATTTAAAAATCCTTTGGTTCAAATACTTGAATTTCTTTAAAAAAAGGGAATATCTAGAATCTGCAATAATTATAGAAGAATTTGAAAAGAGCTTAAAAAAATTAAATATTAAAAGCTTTAAATTGCTTATTAAAGTTTTGTTTTAAAGTTTTGACAAATGTTATTAATTGTTGATTAAAAGATCACAATTTGTTTTATGAATTAACAGTCAAACAGTTCAAGTGAATAGGCATTGCCCTTTCCTTCATTGTAAGAGTAATAAGGGTTGTCATCTGCTTTATTCCTTGATAAATCCTTCTTGAATTTATTTGGAAAATTTTTATCTATCAAGGAGTATAAAATTATATGATTCAAACGTACAAAAAAATAGATTTTCAATTATACGTATACAATATAAAATAATACTTTTTGTAGGGTTTTTCTCCCCTCCTCCTCTTCCACCTTTTTTTTTTTTTTTTTTTTTTTTAATTTGGGAAAATTATTTGTGATTATTGAAAAATAAATTCATAATATTGTCAGAGAGGAAGCAGCTTAATATCATTTAGAGATGTATAAAAATTTATTTGCTTAGTTTTATTTATTATAATTTAAACTGAAGATCTGAAAATTATACATATATAAATTTGTTTTTCAGAGTAATGCACCTACCGTTACACACTTTGGAACAATGTCTCAGCAAGGTAATTTATGTTCTGTTGATTAGATGAGTTAAAAATTAGAATATTTCCCTAATTACCATGCAATTTGAACTAAGTACTTGATATTTTTTTACTGTTTGGTTACTATAGTAACATTATTATTGCATAATTAAACGTATTTTCTTTACATTTTGATTGAAACATTGTTTTTGGGGGAGACATTAAAGCCACATGTTAATAAATTATATTAGGTATAAATTCCTAAAAGATGACAAAAAATTTCGTTTTTAAAAAATATGTAAAATTTTTAGAAAAATTCTCTTTATTTTCTAATCAATGTTAATATGCGAACAATAATAATTGTATGAATGAGAAAATGTTGATCTTGTTTTCATTAACAACTAATATTGTGTACATCATTCAAGTTTATTAATGTATTTTAATTATCTGTAACTGCTTGATTTTGAATTTTTTTATGCTTGCATATTATGATATGGAACTTTTAAAATCTTAATTACAGTTTTTAAATAAATATTATGATCATGAACTTTAAATGGAGTAGATATCCATCAATCTTTATTTGTCCAAATTACCGGGGTGAATAGCAGTTGCTCTTTCAGATATTTGGATTCTAATTATTAATGTAGAGCACTTTTAGATTGTAGGATGTTTGATTAATCAAATATTTTATAAAAATATAAAGCAATTAAATTTATAAATATGTTTTTCTTTAATACATAATAGATATTTTGCTAGAAAATAGTAAGTATTTAAATAAAGTTGTCTCGTGCAACTTTATAAAATAATAAAACTTTCATTAATCAGTGTCAGTAGATCTTTCTTACAATTATGTTCATGTTCATTTTTAGAATTTGTGGGTAGTATTGCTGAAAGAGAACACAAGAAATGGCTGAATGCAATACCTCTGAAGAATAATCCATATAGTGCTGAAAATATTTCTAAACGGTCCAGTTTCTCTAAAAATGCAATTTTGAAGGAACCTATATCATCTTTTGAAGAATTTGAAAGAAGGCTTTCAGCTTCTTCTGAAACAAGTGAGCCTGCTGTAAATAAGGTCAACTGTGGTCCCAAGTCAATTGATTCTGAATTGTACAAGAGAGACTATTATGTGAATCAGGATCATAGAAATGATAATAGTTATTTGTATCCTCTTCAAAAATCTGCTAAATATCAGTACAATTTGAATGATGATTGTTTTGAACCACTCACCGAAGAGGCCTTAAATTCTTTTGAGGAAAAAGTAAATATACTTTTGTAATTCTGGAACAAAATTATATTTTTGTGATCTATCAAATATCATTTTTAATTTACAATTTTATTATTGTTTTGACTTAATTAAATTCTTCTTATTTTATCTTTTTAAGTTCTTTGATTCCATTGAATCTCGTGTCAATCATTCTTTAAGAAAAGTATATAATTGTTATAAAAATATGTAATCTTTTTTATTTGTAAAAAAGAAAGACAGAAAAAGAATTTTTGATATATTTCAGCTAAAATTTAAGCTTATATATATTTGCAAAATTTTTATTTAATGTGAAAACAAAATTTTGATAAAGCTTACAAATATTTAAATTTTTTTTGTCAGCATCGTTATTTCCTGATTCAATTTTAACAATTACAATTATTTGCTTTGGAAAATTATGTATCATACAGCATATTCAAGATGATTTTTTTATATAATTTAGACATTAAAATAATAAATAAATTGAATAGAATACATCAATTTTTGTATTTAGGGAATCTTAATAAAATTTCTTATTGCAAATTAGAGAGTTGATATTTTTATATTGTTGGATCATAGCAGCAAGGAAAGACAAATGCAACCATTCCAGAACTATATAACCCTTTTTATTATACATATGTATGTTTGCCAAAAGAAGTGAAACCTCATTATATTGTGAGTGCAACAGAAATCAAACATCTTGTCTCATGAAAGAATGCAAGCTACATCCAGGAGCTGAAATTAATGTACTCTGCTTTATAAGTTTCTGGATAAAGTTTATTGGGCCTGTATGCTTTATTACATAATACATTTTAAAATTAAATTCAACTTCCAGAACATTCTGAATGAAAAGAAGAATCCCTATTAATGAATTTTATGTTAAGGATCTAGAATGGCATTCAACAGATTTGTGGCTTCTTATATATCTTTAAAAAATTTTTATATATATATTTTTTTAAAGGTTTATGTCAGGTCTGGGAAAGTTTTCACTTTAGAAAACCACGTCAGGAGACTTGAACAGGAAATTAAAGATCCACCTTTATCTCCAGACTTAGCTAGGAAGAACAGACATAATCCACAACTTATTAAAAAGGTATATGAGTTTTTTTTTTTTTTGAATAATTATTATTTCAAAGATATACTCTATTTCATATTTATAACACTAAAAAATGCAAATGCTCATTTGCATGTTGACTTTTATTTTTAATAGTTAATAAAGTAATTTCAAATATGGTTGAATGTATGGTGAGTAATCTAATTTTA
>JAPMOQ010033203.1:1117638-1139989 GCA_026543055.1 Argiope trifasciata
TACTTTGTAAAGATACCTACAATTTATTTTCCCAATTCTACACGAGTTAAAGATATGCCTTACGGAATCTCACAATAAAAACACTAAAGGAAAAGATGTATCTCTATTTTGTTCATTTTGTAGCGATGTAGACTTCCCCTTTATACATAATGTGCCTCCCGTGTAAAATAAATTAAAGGTAGTTTTTAAAAAAAAAGCATTTTTTCAATTATATCTTCAGAGAGAGGGTGCGAGACCGGTTTCTTTGTAGTTGTTTCCATAAACGGAAGTTAAGTAAGTCAATTCCATGATTTGTGAAAGGATATAATGGCCAATAAATTCTTTCACATCTCTGATTACTGTATTTATCAAATTTTGTTTAGTAAGATTTTAAAAATGTGTATAAAGGTGAATGCCTTTACATTTATAATAAGATTTTAGTTTTCATTTGGAAGAGAGCGTTTGAAGAAGGGACCTTAAATAACAATGAGAAACTTTCGGTACGATGATATATTCTAGCCATCTTAGTGGGTTAAAAACAGTGTGGTTATTTTCCTGATGACTAGACGTACCTTCTACGGAGGTGTGCCGTGATCGGTGATAACCATTAAGACTGAGCTATAGTTCACATTTATATTAATTCAACGTTCCGAACATTCAAGTTAACAGTATATCTTCGGGTTGGTTGTGTACCTCAGTCATGCTTATTATCTTGCAGTTATCTTGATGAAATTTGGCACACATGCTCTTCAAATCAAGAGCAGGGTCATTGTCAGCTTTTAGAGGTCCAAATTTGATTAAAAAATAAGCAAATTTCAAACATTTTTCATTATTACACTCGGAAAATATTGTTTTACTAAAACAATCTGTATACAATCTTAAAAAATCACTAATTTTTTAAGCATCGTACATATTTATACACTTTTCCTCCGATTTTAATAATTTTTTAACATAATTTGATATCAATCTAACATTTTTTATTATGATGATGAATCTATTTAGAAGAAGATCAAAGGTGCTAATGCGTTTTATGTCAAACTTTCTCGATAAGTATCAAGCAAAATCCTACAAAATGTGCAGAATTATTTTGATTTATTAAAACTTTATTACTGCTGTGTTTCGTTTCGAAACCTCCATTATATTCTAGAGGTAATAAGGGGAAAATATAAGGAGTTAAGAACAATTTTTCTTTAACAAATGCGATTCAAACTATTATTTTTTCAATAATTTGTAACCAAGTTTGATAGACGAGCTATTACTTTATTTTTTCGAAAAATTAATTGTGAGAAAATAGATTTTTATCTACGGTGAAATTATCTGCTATGAGGTGTTTTCAGTCAACACGAATTGCAATACATTTCTCAAAAAGAAAAGGAAATTCAAACCACGATTCCTACAAAAGTATTTAATAAAAAGACGTCCAAAATGCATATTCCCTCAATAGATTCAGTAAAAATGCTGGATTCCAGTCAGAGATCTATATTTCATAACTATTATTCATTAATTATATCAAAAAACTCCTCAGCCATATTTCACAATTTTACGCAGGGGGAGAGGAGGTATAAAAATTTATTGGAGGGTGAGTGAAAAAGTTTCGGAAAGACCACACCTTCTAGTTTTTCTTTCAAGTAATCGTGTTTATAAACAACGAATGTTCTTCAGACAGATATAAAGAGATTAAAATCCAATTCGTTTTGGAGTTTGATAAGGAACTTGGAACGATTGAAAATATGGAAATAAACTAGTTTTTTTCGTTCACTCCAACCGATGTATTGCACTCAAAAATTGAAGCCCTTACCGACATGAAGCAGTTGATGAAAGTGCAGAACCTCTGCAGGCCCAGCACATATATAATGAGTAAGAGTATGGCGATGATGAGAGTGGACACGACGACGGTATTGTAGAAACTGTAAATTCCTCCATAGTTGCAGTAAGCTCCTTCCGATATGCAGATGATGCCGCACAATCCGATGATCTGTAAGCAAACAGATATACATATAGTTAAATTCCAATATTAAATGAACACGTATGACATAAATAATATAGGACCACTACAAATTAATTAAGGCCGAGATAGCCTGGTTGATAGGGCGTTGGAGTCTCATCCATTTGGTTGTGAGTTCGAACCCCGCCGGCTGAAGAATATCCACGTGTGCGGTGACTGGTACGCGAATAAATCTGTCATGATCACAAAGTTCTCCATGTCGAGAGTAATACCACTGGAGGTACTGGTTCAGAGGTGATCGCTCTCTGATCCAGGTCTAAATTACGATCCGTGGATGAGTGAATGAAATCCACCCCATAAAAAAAAAGTTGTAACGCATGAATAGCTATGTTACCCTCTTGGCCCTAGATGGCACTACTGAAAACAAGAGATGCACAATTCGGATGAAATCGCAATGACTCTTTAGTCAGCGGGCTTGTCAATGACAAGTGCCATTAGAAACAACAGCAACAAAATTATCGCGTTATAATTCGCTATATTACAAAAAGTATTTCAACTATAAAAATCATTGGCCAACAAATTTTTTTGGGGGGGTGGGGGGCTTCATATACATAGCAAAGAAAAAATGTTGCAATAGTCAAAAAATTCAAAATCAATTATGACGAATTTCCACTGCATACGATAAACATAGTTTTCGCATTATGTCTGTCTATCTGTAACAAATATATCTCAAAACCGCTTTGAAATAGGAAAATAAAATTTGATATATGGTCTTTACATCTAATTTGTACAATTCTATCACATTTTGAGCAAAATCTATTAATTGAAAATCAGTCTTTCTGGAATAATACAAGCTAACAAGGTAACTGCAAAATGAAAAGATGGTTAAAATTTGAAACACAGACTTAACATCTATAGTGCAGATTCCCATGAAATTTTGAGCGAAACGTACAAGGTTTGACTATCTGTCGGTCTGTACTTTCAGTAACACATAAACGCTATGATTTTAATACATGAAATTTGATATGTAATTTTGTGATTGCTATTATAGTCATGTGTACTATCTGGGTTTAATCGATTGAGAAACAAGTGTTTAACACACAGATTCGATTTCCTGATGCCATTAAAAGCATGCTAGGAATTAATTGCCACAATAAATCGTCAAGGACCGCAAGAAAGATTTCTATGTCATAACTACGTAGTGGCTAGTAACTGTAACTTCGAACATTTTTTACGACTTCTAAATGCCAATGTTACATTTTAATGAAAAGTGATGCTATTCTCTTACATTTCAGTATTCTTTAGATTTCAAGTATGCCAGTAGAGATTACGATCCTTCATTGGTAAATGATTCCACTTCATCTTTGAATGACCTATTTCTCCCTGTTTTATACAAGATATCCCATACTACTAAAAAGAGGGGTTAATACAGAAAAACTATCGCGTCTTTTACATTTGATGTCTTTTTTTTCCAGTCGAAGTATTAAGTACTTAACATAAAATATTAGTTCTTCGTAATTAATTTTTAAATCCTATCATTCAACATTGTGCGCTTTAGTCTCAATTCCTAATCCCTTTAGGCTCGTTGCACACTCACAGCGTTTTTTTCTTCTGTCAGTATTTTGCCGTGACCACTCCCAGAAATCAAATGCTTACACACACGGCGTTTAAATTCCGACTCCGCCGTAAGATTCAGCATAATTTCATGAACAAATAAATTTATTTTAACCGTGTTATTTCAACTAAGTACTGCTTAAGGGTAATTTGAAATGAATAGAGTACAAATTCTATCATTATTATCTTGTCGTCGAATGAAGAAGAAAAAAAAAGGGGGAGGGGAATTGACTTATTTCGATTTATTCAATGAATGGGAAAAAAGGATTTGGGATCTTGCATCTGATTATCCGAAAGCGCTAGTGACAGCGGACGTCTGCACGGAGTCCGATAAAAGGCGGATTGACCGAATCTTTATTTGTCCGCCTAGTGTGTAAGCTCTAGTATAATTCAATACACAACTGTTGTTGTGTCGGCATCGGTGAAATAAGCGATCAGAAAAAAGCGCTGTGTGTGCAATCAGCCTTAGGACGTTGTATTAGCAAATGAAATGCAGTATTGCATATCATCCAAGACCGAATTTTGTTTTTGTATTAAGCAAGATGATCTGGAAAATACACTTTACAAACATAATAGAAATATGCAAATTACTCGATAAAAAGATTAATGACAGTAAAAACAAGATGATTTAGAATTCTGAATTTTACCACCGTAGCTGAAAAGTCGCTATCCTGCAGATATACATAATATCTGGAATACCAAACTTCGATCGGCAGTTTATTTATTTTTGTAAAATCGTGGGTAATATTTTTTGGAGAAAATATTTATCTACAAATCTCATTCTAATTACTCATGAATATTTTTCAATCTTACATCATTGTCATCTTACAAAATTTTGAGGAAGGAACAAGTTATCATCCTATGACAATAATGCAAGTATCACAAAGATCTACAAGATGGCGCTACATGACATAGTCAGCATAAGATTAGACAGATGAAAGGCAGCTATAAGAAGTTTTTTTTTTTTTTTTTTTTTTTGTTGTTGTTGGTTGTGTGTGTGAGTAAAATGGCGGTTTTTTAAGAAATACATGCATAAACTTAAAAGTAAAACTGTATTTAAATAAAAATGATCCAAACCGTTAGAGCCGTTTCGGAAATAATATATATAAAAACGAGCAATTTAACAAGGCAAAATTCGTGGTATCATAGTCTCATTACAACACTAACAATATTATCTCAAATCTAATTCACATCATCTTAAGTTTTTGTTGCAAAATCGTTTTACATGCAGCGATAAAAAAATGAATCCACATAATTATAATGAAGATGATGGATTGAAAACCATGAAGTACAAAATGATCATGATACAACAGATACACCACATCATGTGGGAACAAAAAACCATTAATAATCTAATCGACAGTTCGATGCAAGAGCAAGTAATCTAGTGAGCAGCTCTTTTTTCCTTGACGAAATTGTTTGTGACGTTCGGGTCACAGACAAGTGGTGAAGTCACTTCTAAACACAGTCGAGCCTGCAGTGCTTGCGGGTTCCTTTCGCCCACTTGGAAGGGAGCCACTTAAATCGTCTGCAGAAACGACACCCACGCACCAACAACCGGAAGATCAGGTACACGCTTAATCGACGAGGAAAAATTGAATTGCGAAATGCCAGGTTTTATGAGGCGAGGCAAGGCGATACACCTAATGTTGGCAGATGTTCATCTGCCTAAAAGTTCCGCAGAGATTTGGTTTCCCGATAAGTTCGTTCCCATATCGTTTGCATTTTTTTTGGCAATGTTATATTACTTCCCAGATGTTTTTTATTTTTTTATTTTTAAATGTTTTCTTATTATCGAATAACTTATCCGAATATCAGAATTTATGTAATTATTTTACTGAGTAGGAAATTAAAGCAAGGTACACAATGTTTCTAAAGGTTCCAAAGTAAAAAGAGGATCTTAACCTAAAATACATATTTAAAAATATTTTTCAATGACTTTAAATTAATTTTGAAATAAACCAATATGTTTGAAACAATCAGATTTGTAAGTAACCTAAGGTTAAATATTATAAACCAAAGATCATTTGTTTCAGATTATATTTATTACATACGAATTTGAAATATATAAGGTATCCATTATTCACACATTAAAGGGGGATCTTGACGAAAGTAAATGGATCAAATCGTAGTACTACGACTCCCGTCTTTAATGTGTTAAAAGAACCTATTTCAAATTAGCGTACAGGCATCATTCATCCAAAATCATGTAGGAAACCGCACAAGCAACGGTAATTAGCTTCACAAGGGGAAGATGATAGCTTACACATATTGCCATCATAAATCGTTTTATCAAGAAACAGCAGATTTTGATAACTGCCTACCATTTATACAAATTTTAAACACTTGTACAATGTGCACACCTTTGAAAACTTTAACACTGTTCACAGAGCAAACATTTTCGCAAGTATTATGACTTGTGCAAACTGTAGAATTTTAACAATTTCTGTTGTAACAAAATATGCTGAAACAAACAATGAAAATTACGTAAGTTTACAGTACAACATATTCCATATTCCATTTTCGGATACTACGTAAAATCTCAAGACCGCATATTCTGTAATACCCGAAGTATGAAATTGATTTTAATTGAAGTTCCAATTAAAAAATTTTTTTAATCTTTCATTTGCGCATATTCTCACTCTCCTATGGCAAATTTAATAGTCTTGAGTTAAACTGTCTGTCTTGTAGAGCACAAACACAAGCACACATATTCATTATTTTTAAGTAGTAGAGATGTAAACAAAAAGCAGATTTCACTGTTTTCATACATTCTTTACAATAGAAGAATTTTAAATTCAAAATGATTAGCCAGCAGCGACATAAAGAAAGTTCTTTTTGCTTGTCAACAACAATTATCAACTAACTACAACAACAGAAAAAGATTATTTTAGTGACTTGAAATTTCTTTAGATTCTTAATATAAGAAGCTACTCATAGTTGATCTTTTAAACAGATGAGACGTCCTGCTTTGAAAATTCATAATTAATTCAGTTCAATTGAAAAAGTAAAGGATAATTGAGATTCTTTAAGTTTTTAAATGATTTTCAAGCTTTAGTTCAAACACAACTTACCTTTAAATACGGATTTTAAAAATTTCTGTAACTCGAAGTTTTAGTAGGAATAAATTAGTTTTTGGAATACGTGTAACAAGAAAAATCATAAACTCACTTTCTTGTTAGTCTAACAAAATAAGTATAGTTAATTTGATAAACGTAATGCTTACTGTCTCTTTCAAGACAAAATGTTATCTATTCAGCAAAAATGTTATTAATCTCAACTTTATATTTTCAGATAGAGGGGAGAATATGTTTGTGCTCAGTATCAAATAAAAATGTTTAGTTTTTTATTTTTAAATCATTCCTACGCTTTTCATCAGAACAAAAAAATCGAACATACAGTGCTTCAGTGTACACCCACAGCAACTCCTCGACTCTTGAAATATGAATGCATACAAAACAAAGAGAAAAAGGAGGAACAAATCCATATGCAGCAAACCCACATCATAAAAATGGGGCAACTAAAAGTCATTCAGTTCCAGCTGCCATTCAGAGGGAAGCTGGAGCTTGGTGGTCACATTAACAATTGCCTGTCGAACTTGCACTAATTACACGCAAGTTGTAAATTGATTCTGAAGTTTCATAATAAAAATTTTAATCTCTATCTCCTCTTAAAAATTAAGTTGAATATGACTATACTGAATTTTTGTGGTTCAAATTTTTTTTCTTAAACTCTTGGTATGTATATATAATTTGGAGATTGGAAATGTGTACATACGAGTTTTTTTTTGTTTGAAATTTTAATTAATTTCAAATTAAGTGAAATTGACATCTTCCCAAGACAAATTCTGAAAATATTACAGGCCAGAATATTGTTTCATCATCTTAACATTTAAAAATGATACTAAATGATTTCTATTTCTTAATTAAAAACAAAAACATTTTATGTACATTTTAAAACAATAAATTTCATTATTGAAGTGAAACTCCAATCGTTTTTGATGTTGCAGTTATTTTTCCATCCTAGCTCTTTTTCCCATTGCTGATTATTAGGATATGAAGAACAGGTGTATTTTTTTATGTTGAAAAAGTTTCAAAACAAATCATGGTTTTATCTCATTTTTGAAATTATTGTATTTAAATTTAGGCTTAACTTCAAACTCAAGAAATAGTGAATAGTTCGTAAACGAATCCATTAGCATTATTGCTATTTTTTTTTATGCGATAACAGATACATTTAGAGAATTAGGAAAATACATAGTACAATAAATACTGTGGTGCAAAGCTTCTAAAATAGTATGAATTTTATGTTTATTAAATTTGAATTTAAAAAAATATTTTGTTGAAGATGCAAACAATAATTAGAATATTAAGATCAACATGAGTAAACATGATTAATTAATTTTTTTCCCATTTATTACTCACGGCGGTCCAAATGATCTCAAAAAGCGACTAATAACTAAAAAAATTTCAAAAAAAGTCAAAATCTTATTAAATATACAACCCATTTAAAAATTTCAATAATTCGTGAAAATTCTATCAAAATTGGTGGTTGCCATGAAATAGTTCGATTCTTTTACATATTATATATATATATATATATATATATATATATATGTATGTATATATATATATATAGTTTTGCTATAGTGCTAAAATAATCTAAAATAATAAAGTCGTTTCTTTTGAATCCCCCCAAAATTTGAGAATTTTTTTCTCAAAAGTAAATAATTTCCTATGCAATAAAATATTTAACATAAATTTCAGAAGTATAACTAGTACAGTTAACTATTTTGCTAGAATATCTAATGTTGCTAATTTTAAAGTATAATTAAAAACTTATATTCAAAATAAAATCGAATTTCTTGCAAAAAAGTACACCAACAACTAGAAAAGTACAAAGATTTGCTTTTTTCTAATTCATAATTTAATGAGTAGATCTTCCTGTGTAAATAAAAATTCGTCCAAAGCACCACACTCATACTGGTTTAATTTTTTTTCTCCCATTTTGTGAATTATTTGTTTAATCCGTTTATCGCAGTTTTCATGACAACCACTTCCGTCGATAATCTGGAGTTGATAATGTTATCTCTAAGGAAAGTTACTTCCATATATGTGTAAGATTTAAAGAACTCATAAAAAAAGAAAGATTTAAAAATAAATTCACATTGATTAATCTTTATGACCTGTTTCTCCGAACTTATCTTATAAGATTTCAAATAAAATTTTTAGCTACAGAGTATAAATTCTTCTAGCAATTAAATATGTGAAGTCATCAAATTATTTTGATATTTTCCTCACAGAAAATAAACGAAAATAACAACCTTTTATGATAAAAAAAAACTTAACTTGGTCTAACACAACTCGGAAATTACAGCAATTTACGGAAGATGATTTCATTTCCTATTAATCATGTTTTTAATTTTCTATTTGGTTGGGTAAAATTTATGACAGTTTTTTTTCTAATTAAAACATGGAGGCAGGGTAAAAAGTACAATAACAAAGATTTTTATATTATTTAAAATGGGAATTAAATGTTCTAGAAGACAGTACGTTTTGATTATTTAATATTTCGCATTTTCGGACAGTTGAAATGAAATGTCTACCGGACAAAATTGTGCATTCTTGAATATTTTCTTTTTTGCATTTATTTGAATATTTAAGTTTTCATTAATAAAAAGTCATTTATATGATTTGCGCTACGTTTGAAAAGACAGAAATTATCATATATGTTGGTTTTTTCGCATTAAAGAAAAAATATCGCCATCCAACAAAAAGCAGTTACACCAGCTTTCTGCTTTCAATCAAGCCTGAGAGTTTTTGTAATCAGAAAATTTCTGTTAATAATAAAACATCATATTATGTGAATCTTTTACAATTCTACTGAACTGTTTGTTCAAGAACCACAAATTTGGTATCTTCAAATACCTTGAAGAATGCTCCCTTCGATTTTTGTTGTAAATACCACTTCGCTAAGTTGGAACTGATAATTCATTGTTATTAAAATCCAAGAATTTGAAAATGATGCAATCAATTTAAATTATCTATAACCATTAATATTACTTTTTAATTATTTTTTCTTTAAACATAAAATTATAATTTAAATATTAAAAGAATGAGCATTCATCGTTGTTTAAAAGTAAGTAGCAAATTAATTAAAGCTATCTGTAAATCGTTAATTAAATTTAAATTATTTAAATAATTTTATTTTTAAAGGCATCTGTATTTTGATAATATTTATTTTTCGAGTACAAAAATTTAAAAAAAACATATGAATTAAAAATGTTTATAAATTTTTAATTAAATAAGAATTATTAAAAAAGAAAAAAAAATCCCAGATAGTTTCGAATACTTGACCTTCCGCATAGACAACCATGCCATTGGAATCATTCGGTCAGGAGTTAAGTTATATAAGCTTTACCAAAGGTTTCAGAGCCATTTTCTTGAAATTGTCAGGCTATTGCGTTTTATTATTTTCATGAATGAACATCCTAATGTGTTCAATCATTATACTAAATCTCCTCGTAATCAAAGATTTCAATCCCGTGCCCTTCCCATGTTAGCACATTATTAAAAATAGATGATTTACATAATCTTTAACATTTTTGCCTTATAAAATTCCCTAGAATGCGTATTTGATTGCCCAATAGTTGAATACATCTTTGTAAAGTTGCTTTCTTTACATAAAATCTATTGTTGTTGAATAAGCAGTTCTACAGTTAAAGCGACATAGTTGATGCCTTTTAAGTAAAACTTCAAGAATATCTATCATAAAAGATAATTCTTATGTTAGGTTTATATTTTTATAATTATATTGGAAAAAAATAATCATCAAACTAAATAATCACTAAATCATCAAACTAAATTATTAAAAGTAAATGAACATAAAAAGTCCTGATGTCTTATTTTTTTTAATGATGAAACGTACCAGTTTTGTCAGGTCATCTGGTGTCAACAGATTACGATAGCGATTTCAAAACGTTTGTAAATAAAAAAGTATTTACAACAAGGAGGTATTTGCTATACGATTGTAAAAATATTCGTACTTCCACCGAAGACTCTTGTTGCAGTTTTATTTTCGTTGCTTCGTTCTACCTGAACGATTGCACGATATTTATAAAAATTAATTTAAATTATTCTTATTTATACAAATTATTTTAATGATTTAAAATAATTTTATCTCCCCTCCTTTTATAAAAAAAACATATATACCATATTAATTAATTATAAAATTATCATTAAAAACGTTTTCCAAATTTAATTTAATCAGAGTTCTCTTTTCTAGAGTTTTGGCAATGGTGGTAAGATATATATATAAAAAAAAGATTAAGGTGGCTTTCAAGTTCGAGATCAGATTCCACCTAAGAACCGTCATGTAGGTGGATATGGTGCAAGTTAAATACGTTGTGGACAAATGTCTTTCCGCTGGTGTGATGTGACAATTTCGAATGGGAGTGTCAGTTCAGGTATCGTCTTCATCAACCAAGAGAAGCTCACAATTACGAGGTCCGTCCCAAAAAAGGGCCTTAATGTTGTTTTAAAAACGGGATTTTATTTAAGCTAAGTTAAACTAAGCTAAAATTCCAGTTGCAAAGTAAATTTCTTTAAAATTGAATTTTACAATATTTCTTCGCCATTCAGTACTCAACTGTCAAAATAGCATCTGATTTACTAAAGCGAGATTGGAAATTAATTTATCTCGACTATTATAATATTTTCTGGAATAAAATGGACAAAGTAGAATATTTAAAATTATAAAGTTGAAACTAAATATTTAAAACTTAAAGTTATTGAATTATTGAATATTTACAGTTATAAAGTTGAAATTGAATATTTAAAATTTAAAGTTATTGAATTATTGAATATTTACAGTTATAAAGTTGTAATTGAATATTTAATACTTAAAGTTATTGAATATTTAAAGTTATAAAAACTAGTCGCAAAGTAAATTTCTAATATTTAATACATTTAATATTTAAATAATTCTAATATTTTATATTTAAATAATTCTAATACTTAATATATTTTATATTTAAATAATTCTAATTTTTAATATAATAATTAATATTTCTATCACTTAATATTTAAAGTTATTAAATATTTAAAGTTATAAAAACTCTAGTCGCAAATTTCTTTAAAATTGTATCTCACAATATTTCTTCATCATTCAATACTCAACTCTCAAAATAGCATCTGCTTTTCTAAAGCGAGATTGGACAATTTATCGCGATTATTATAATATTTTCTGGAATAAAATGGAAATAGAAGAATATTTATTTAAAGTTATAAAGTTGACACTAGAAGATTCTACATTTTTATTTTGTTCACCAAAGTAGGCGAGAAATGTCGAATATCATTTATCATCAAATCTGTCACCTAGTCACTGGATTTATAATTTAAACTGAAAAGTTTGAAAACCCAGGGGAAAGTGTTAAATTTAATTTGTGGTTCAACATGCTTGACACGATGCTTTTTATACTTCTTTTAATATTGTACGTTTTATAGGTATTCGGAGTACAAGTTTCTTGTTAGTATAACGAATCAAAAAATGAAGGATCACTTTATTAATACCAAAAGCGAAGGTTCCCTGTTAATTAGGGATGTTTCATAGGATAGACTGTTATATCTATCACAATGTGCATAAAATATTAAGTAATTAATTAATTTTTAAAACATTAAGTAATACTTAAAATTAATAAATACTGAACATTAAATCAGTAAATATAAATAAAAATGAACAATATATTGATAAAAAATAATTTAAATTTATAAGTATATATAAAAAAAACCTTCTGTTTTTTTTTTTTTGTTAACTTTTCAAAACATAAAAACTTAAAATTGACTTTTGTACCATTTTCAAATTTAAAGATTCAAACAATAAGGAGCATTCAATTTCAAACTACAAACAAGAATTTAATTTTATGAGCAAGAATTCACTTTCAAACATTGAGAAACATGTTAAGAGACATAACATTTTATAATAAAATAACAATCATCACTTATCAGCTGTGCAATATGTCAAAATATATTTTGTTTCCCGTGTTTTTACTACAGTTACCATTCTGGTTCAGATACATAATCGAAAAAAATGTATGAAGTATAATTTTTAGAAATATTAAACAAATTTTTATTAATTTAACTAAAAATAACCATAACTAATCGTCAAATAATCCGGTTATATGAAAACAAGTATGATCAAACAGAAGATAGACTCATTAACAATCCAACATTTATGCCAAAATTTAATATTTCGTAACAATTGTGCACCAATACTGTTACTTTGAATTATGTGAGAAAGTTTTAGGGAGACCACTCGGGCTAGTTATTAAGATAATAATTTAAGACTGTTAGTATTTTCATTAATTATGTGAAACAAAAATTTTATGCAATTTTACAAAGATTAATGCTTTCACTTAGATGAAGACAATATGATAAAACTTTAAGCATGGCTTAGGATGTTTCGGGCTAGATGGTAGAAATTTAACTTGAATTTTTTCAAAAATAAACTGTGAATATTTCTTTCTTGATATTTAAATTCAGAGTTTTCCAACTATACGTATCTATTGATTTGGAATGCTGGTTCAGTAGCCAAGATATCATTTTAAATAACAATCACAGTTGTTAATTATAAATCCATTACCACCTGAATGCCAAGCTACTTTCATATACAATCAAATCAGCCAATTATTCAGATTGGTAATTGTTCACACAATGATACAAAGAGATTAAATCAATTTATAGTAGTAAAAGAAATTATCGCACAACCATCATGATTCATTGAAATGCTATTAGAATAACGATTATGTCAATCCTTCAGGTGATTGTTAAAATTCTTTATTAATATCAGAGAAAAAATTCAAATTTCCAATGGAATGATTACAATTATTTCCACAACAAAATTTTAAATCGATTTAACATATTTCATTTACGTAATTTTACGTGACTGTCCTCGTTTTAAAAATGAATTATTCAAAATACAAGAAAAAGTGCCAAGCAGTTGATTCCATTCCATCCTCTTGACCTTTTTACCGATTTGGCCCAAATAGTCGGCAAAATGAATGGAAAGAGGGCTTTTAAGTGCAAGCGTCCATTGAAATTCCAGGAAAATACTTGAAAAAAAAAAAGAAATGACGAATGAAAACTGAATCGATTAAAAAAACAAAAATCAGACGATAATTATTTCAACGTCTTGTTTTCATTTATAACGGAAACGAAACAAAATTATATCAGGTAAGGTATTTATAAACAGAATTAATTTTATTCTGTTATAAGAAATATGTTTTTTAAATATAAAAAAATTGAAACAATGAATTCAAAAATATTGTGAACAAATTGTATAAGAAAAAAACATATTCACTCATTTTTTTCTCTTTCGTACACTTCCAAAATACGAAAAAGACTTGTTCCAATTTAAAAAAAATAAATGATGTTAAAAACTTTAATTCTTATTAAATGTTTCAAAATGTCTAAAAAATTAAAATTATTCATAAAAGAAAAGTAACCCAAAAAAAGAGAATTTCCAGTAACAATTGTCTGAAAATAAACTGTATTTCCAATAATTTAAATATTTTGCTTTTTGTTTAGATACCTCATTTTAATAGATAGTTATTATACTAACTTATCATAGCAAAGAAAGTTAAAATGACCTTTTTTTCTTTAGAATCAAGGAAAATTACAGATAGTTTTTATCTAGTTTATAAAAAATAATCAAATCATTAACAAGAAAAAAAATTCCATTACTTGGACTTTTTTTATTCCAATAAAACACCGCCTGTAATGAAATGACTAATATTTACCCCAATTTAAGCATTTCCTGTGCATTGCATAAAAATAGGGGAAAGGAAGTTAGGAACTAATTATCATTTCACGTTATGGTAATTAACTCGAATCTTATTTTAGTCATTATCACATACTGATAATTGGTGAATATAATAGATATGAATATAATGTCGGGCATTAATCGTTTATTAGCACGAAATATTGATTTTGTTAAGTTCAATTTGAATATTTTATGCATGATTTTATAATCATGTTACCCCTAAAGTAATTTTAAATTTCAAATTGTGATATATATTTTTTTTCGTTTTTTTTTTTTCAATAACCTTGCACTAGTTTTATTCATTGCTTACATGGATTTACGTAATGGTGGTAAATAACCGTCAGATCATTTAATATTTAATTGCACGTTTCAGTGCCTAATTCATTTTCGGATTTATCACGACGCAAAATATACACGAGATTATTAATTATTATTATAGTATTAAAATGGCACAACAATAGCAATTCCAGGCAATAAAAAGGATTGGCGATTGGCAATTGTAATATCAAGAGCATTGTTAATATTTTTTTCTAATATACTTGATATAAAATACATAATTATTTTCTTACTATTTATTTTTTCACAGATTTAACAAAAAAGAAATGATGAAATATAAAAGAAAGTAAAATTCATTAGAATAATATTGTAGTTTTCAAGAACAGAAGAGAAATGAGCAATTTAGATCTATAAAAATATAAAGAATGTTAAATTTTGGAAATTATTTTCTTAATGTAATATACAGAATTTTTAAATTATAATTTTTTTTTGCTGAATTAACTTCTAAGACATTATATAAAGTATGAAATTTTTTCGTCGTTTCAATCTAAACAAGAATTCTGCTTGATTTCACTTTTTAACCATATATTTTTATGATACACATTTCGATTATATAAAAAAGCTACTGGATCAATTGAAGATAAATCATTTTCTTAGCAAGTTTTAGATGAGGTGACAGATTTAAAAGGTACAGAGTAAGATTAACGATTGTGTGTGTGTGTGTGTGTGTGTGTGTGTGTGTGTGTGTGTGTGTGTGTGTGTGTGTGTGTGTGTGCGTGTGTGTGTGTGTGTGATAACACACACACACATTAAAATTTTTACAGAGGAAACAAAAAACGTGAGCACAAGCAGCAATACAATTTGCTTGGTACCATTTGTCGGCAACGAAAACTTTAATCAGTTTACAATCATTTGAAAAATTTGCACCAGTTGATAGACAAACAGACAGGAGAGAGAACGAATTAATGTTACATTAACATCCAGTTCTAAGTTATGTCTAGAGTTTCAAGTTTCTAGCTCATCGATAACTTAATTTAAAAGAGATTGAGGCATTCGTACAGAACATACAAACAGAGAAGAGAGATTTGATAAAAACATATAAATAAAAATGTGTTTCATAACTGCAGAAGTGCTATGTTCTGCAGTCGTCAATTTCAGTGGAAAAGATAAGCATCGCCCGGTGTCGATACAAATGATATTAATATATAAAACATATGAACAAAGCTTCTCATTATCTTTCACACTGATCCAAATGACACGACAAGTATAATATGGAACGTGAAGAATGGAACGCTGCACTATCACTGTTGACACTTAGACAATTCATCAGTTACTACATGACAACGATCACTGCCACTTAAGTAACGACTTCTGAATTGAGAGGCTTCCGTTATCTGCCATGTTGAATGCACACCGACTCAGATTTTTCATACTGTGATATCATGTTTTTCATATTTAGTGGGAACAATTTCCTTCTATAAAGATATTCGCAAATATTTTCTGTAATATTTCCCAGGATAAAATTTCAGGATTTATGCACTTTATGGTAAACTAACAACCATCATAACTGAAAGCATTCGACTTAATCGATCTTCTCCTCTCTAGACCTATTTAAGCTCAATTCCTCTGCTTCTGGAAATTGGATTATTTACATCAATTGTGGGCTACTGTCTGTAGCTCAATAAAAAAGTAGTAGACTAGTTTTTAAAAAAAGTTTATTGTGAAACTCAACAAATATGCTAATTAATTTAATAAGCAATAAAGTATTGCAACTTTGCATCACAACCTCGCTTAATAGGAGGAAATGTAAACAATAAAATAAATCTGAGTATTTCGTCTCCTGCATAGTAGAGGAACACGTATGTCTGGTTTCAGCTCTGAGAGCTGAACTGAGGGGTTTCTTCTTTCTCCACCTCAGAGGGAATTGGCGCTGCAAGTGAGATTTAACAGCTACAATTATAATTTTTTACGATCATAATGTTTTAAAGCCCGGAAAAAAGTTCTGAATGCCATAATGTTTGAAAATGTTTAAAAAAAACTTCTTAGAAAGCTGGAAAGAGAAGGTAGATTCCTTTACATCTTTGTTGCAATCTGGAAACTTAAATGACTGATGTTAGAAATAGTCAAATTCAGAGCGTGAAAATCATTTAAGCTCTGGTATTAGTTATCGAAAAACTTCAAATACAAAAGTTATATTAGACGCTAAATTAGCTAATTAGATTTATTTTTCTATCCTCAATATCAAAGTTATAGGGAAATGAAAATCCCCCTTACCGGCTCCACCCCTTTTGAGCTAGATGGGCCATTTCAAAATCGGCCTGTGATGGTAAGTTCATAAGCCAGATCACATCTACGGGACACGAGCAATTGCTTTTTTCAAGTGGATATGTTACGAGGTTTCTAATCAAAAGGTCCAGAATTTTATTCCGAGCCAACACCAACCTACCACGGGTCGATTTTTTTCCCATTTCTAAAAGCATAATTCAAAATCAATTAAAATCCAAAAAAATTACTCTAGTTTTCTTCTTCATAAGATAACATGGGTAAAATGTAATACGCATATTATATATACTTTTCACTGAAGAGCGGCTTTAAGTTTTAAGGATATGATCAGTGAAAACCTGAAGAAATTTTACCGAAGCCTTGTCATGAAAACCATTGCCAACAGGAATCTAAAATATCCACAGTTCTATATTGCACATTTTTTCAAGCCCTTTGGATGCAATACGCTTCTTAATAAAAATTCTTAGAACTTTTTTTTGCGGAATCTTTCATTGTATCTTTTGAACCGTCGATCTACAAATTTTCGAATCAATCCGCATTTTAGTTATCCGCAGAATGCTCTGAATATGCGAAAATTAATTACAATTATCTTGTAAATTCTTTGGAAGTTAGAAATGAGTTTTTCCATACGATTAAAAAATGTAAAGTAGAATTATAACTAAAAATAATCAAACCTGGTGTTTTTTGTTGATAACTTTAGGAAACATTATGACACAAATGTGATCTTACCATGACAGTAAAATACATAAAATTATCTACTATCATCCATTTTCCTTAGCTTAAAACATTTTCAAAAGTATTTTTATGCACAATGTACCATAATAATTTTAATTGTTGCAATGAAATTCAGAAATATCTCATTTCCGTGCAAATGTTTAACACTTAAAATATACATTACTAATTTGAATATAAAATTAAATGACGCATTTTCCCCCATAAAATAGTGATGCCACAAAGTAAACGAAGGCCATTGAACAATTAGATGCTAAACGATACGTGTCATTATTTCTGTCATGTCATTGTGATATCATAAAAACTGACTTCTTTATTCAAAAAAATTTAGCCGGCAGATTAAACAAACGATATTACAAAACATAAGCACTTCAACTTTTCCCATTACATGGAATACACAATTAACATTTTTCTTATCTGTCACCATTACAACATATTCAGTAACCTATTATATTGACATACGATATGTCGTTCAGCGAATGTCAACAGTGAATTCCGCTTGTCGGCAAACAAAGGGCGGAGTGGCGAAAAGGATGGGATAGTATTCAGTTTCCTCTCTTCACAAAAAGAGTCGCTTTTTTTCCTTTCAATCCGGATCCTATTAATAGCCCGGCACCGCTCTTCAGTTTACACGCCTCACCGAACCCGTAAGAGAGACCAGACCTGAAAAGATTACTAGGAGAAGAAATTGATTGATTGTGCTTGTTATTACATGGATACGATGTTTTTTGAAAGCTTATATGTTCAGTATATTTAGCACAGAATATCGTTATTACATGGATTCGGTGTTTCTGAAATCTTATATGTTCAGCATATTCAGCACAAAATCTAAAGTTAGTTCTTAAAGGGAAAAAGATAAAAGAATTTTTTTATAACATGCGTTCTGACTTTTATATGAGTTCAGCTGGTGCATAAAGTTTATAAAATTTAGAATTTTATTTTAATATGATAACGTTTACACTCTGGTATATTATTTGTAAACTGTAAGATGCATAAAGGATAGGCATAATTAAAAATCATGCGAAATGCTCTACATGTAAAATAGTTATGCGTTCAGCTGATGAAAAAAGTTTGTAAAATTAACTAGAATTTCTTTTTAATATGGAACGTTTACACTGGCTCATTAATGTTAAACTACAACCGGCCGGCATCCTGGCATTGGAGTTGTGCATCTTCCCGATGACCTGGGCTTCCCGGGTTCGAATCCTGCTTCGGTAACGATTGTCCTTCCTTTGTTCTACCTATGAGATGTGTGAATATCCCCCACCCCTGTATTATTATAAATATTAATAATAAGCTGAAGAGAATAAACAGCAGCAAATTTCAGCTGTTTATGCTTAAACGAAACAGCTGAAAGTTCTGGAGCAATCATATTTGGGAATATTCATAAACCAATATCTACTGAAATCCAATCATTTTCTCTATAAAATGAAGAGCTTGAAATGATTCAAATGCGTTTAAATCTGCACAAAGCTACAGTATTTGTCACAGTTCTCATATTGACTCAAGACAGAATTATGATAACGTTGAAGTCTGTTTTAATCTGTTTTTTAAATATTAATCTCCAAGGAAATATGAGAGAGATGATGGTCAAATGCAATAAATTCGACAAATGAAGCAGAATCTGAAGCTAAAAAAATCATGGTGGATTCGAACTTCTTATCCAAAACAATGTAGTATAACTATTACTAATTATAATAATAATTTAGAATTGATTCGTTCATTTTTTTATTTTATTAAACTTTTTCATATTTTTATAGCAGTGATTATAAGAACCTAAACATTTGATATCGTCATCATACGAGTGTGTGTGTAAATGCAGTAATTAAAGCAAATAATAATAATACCATGATATATCCATAATATTTTTTCACTTTATTAAAATGGATTAACATTTAGAAAGTAAAGCCACGCATTTGCGGAAACTGAACTATTGCAAGTATTTGTCCTGTAGAAACATGAACTTGCTATTATACGCTCTCTCGGCGCATGCGCAATCTTCCTTCTGTGCATGCGTGACTCGTTGGGAATCTTATAACCGGCTAAGTGTAAACTCACCTTCAAAGTTAGAAACAATAATTGTAAGGAAATACAAGCCTACTCGTAAATCAAAAATCTTTTTTATTAGGTTGGTGCGTATGAAATGTCGGATTCTTAAGTGATTGTATAAAACTGCATATCTTTCTTCAAAAGCTGTTTATTCAATCAAAGTATGCTCCATTCGCTTCAATACACTTCTCCCAACGAGATTTTAAAGCGTAGATGCCTGTCTTGAAAAAATTTTGGTCTTTAGAATTAATAAACTCTGATATCGAGTTTTTTAGACTGTCTTCATTTTCATAGTGTTTGCCCCTTAAAAACAGCTCTAAATGCTTGAAAAAATGAAAATCGGTCGGCGAGAGATCCGATGAATATGGTGGATGCTGCAAAACTTCATATTCCAGTTCGTTCCAGCTTATTTCGCTCTGTCAGTGCGTGCGGTACCCACTTGTCCATCTTCTTAACCTTGCCAATCTCAGAAAGGTATCTCAATATCGTTGTATGGTCAACTTTCATCCTGATAGCAAGTTCCCTCGTGGATACGGCTGGATCCGCTTCCACTAGAGCCTTTAGGTCATCATTCTTCACAGACGTTTTGGGTCTTCCGCGCGGCTCATTTTGCAGTGAAAAATCGCCAGTCCGAAATTTTTCGAACCAACGCTGCACTTTCCGATCGTTAACCGTATTCTCCCCAAACGCTTGGTTTATGTTGCGTGCAGCTTTTGCTGCACTATTACCAAGTTTGTACTCGTATAAGAAAATGACGCGAATGTCGGCAGAATTCATATCGGCAATAAACTCAAAAGAAATAACAAAAGGGAAGACCTTCGAGAAAACCTATTTTGCTGAAATGAGTCTCTGTCAATGGACAATACGACTATGAATGAGGTTATGCCAAAGACAAAAGTATAACGAAAACAGGGAGACAAACGTCCGCATGTAAAGAGAATCCGACATTTCATACGCACCAACCTAATAAAATGGTATCAGTTGGATTTTTTGCACATATATGCTTTGAAATTGCCGAAAAAATATAAACATTTTTTATTTATTACAAATGTAATAAAATTTTTAAAGGACATTTACGATCCAAGATTGAAATAGGAGTGAAATTTAATAAATATAGGCCAAACAATCTATCCGGCAGACGCTTTTGCAAGATTTTCCACTTCACAAGTTTGCAGACAATATGGTAGGCATTATACTTATATTAATAATCGTTTTCATCATTTGAGAATGAACGATATCGATGTCGATTTAATTTCATATAGAGTAGTTATTCTTTCAAGAAAAAAGAATACTTTTGGAGTAATTTTTAGATATTTTTTTGTTATTTTAAAAGTTTTTTGTGTCAATTTTTTAAGGTGTATTATAACAAGGAAAAACACTAGAGTAGGTAGTCTTTCTATTAAGTTTTCCACAGATTTTTTTCAAGTTGTAATTACATCAAAATACCTGAATTTCGATAGCTCGTAAATCAATTCTGTCTTAACAAAAAAGATGACAGAAGCTAGGTTTTCTATTGTAAAATGAATATACAATTCATCTTATCATATTTGTCAAGAAGACTGAATCATATCTCGTTATACGATTCCAATTTGTATTCATATTACTACTGAAGAAAAATTTGTCCTTGGATTGAATCTACAGTTTCGCTACTGGTTTTGTTTCTACACGGATCTTAAGACTTGCATAATTCTAGAATAGTTTTGAAATGGAAAAGTAAACAAAGATTTGAATCTCGGAAAAAGGCATTCGAAAAAGAAAAAATACACATTTATCTAATGACATTCGAATAATATTTTATACGATATATACCCTAGCAGGAAACGTTTTTTATTTGTGTTTTTAAAATCAATATAATATTTTTTAAATTATTACTTTATATTTAAAGATCAGTAACGTTTCAAAAACCATTAAAAAAACGTTCTTTATGGCTAACTGCTGCTATCATATTAACTAAAATCCTTTTAATACGATTTTAAAATAAGCTATTCAATTCATCACCACATAGATTTTTATTGTTTTAATTTTAATAATTTTTCAAAAAATGCTTTAAAATATATTTCAGAACAATACTTAATTTTCTTTTTGGATTTTTACTCAAATTCATTGCAATATAATATCATTAATGTCTATTTCCTTGAGATGTTACCATGACATCGTAATTAAGACCAAATTTTAAAAAATAAAATAATGATAAGACAAATAAAGTAAAACATACCAAAATATGCAAATATCATTGCATTAAAATTCACACTATAATTTAGAATCTCATTTAAAAAAATTCTTTTCATTACATATTCTAGTTTTGCGAAGCAATTGACAGACTTAAATAAAAACACTATTCCCATATAAATTATTTGTTGAAATTATATACAATGCATAGAAAAAGGTTCAGATTTTTTTACAGAGTTTTTTTTACAGAGAACACGCATACAGAGTTTTTTTTTTTTTTTTTTCAAAACTCTTTATGGTTACGTTTAAGTGTAGCTGCCACACCGTAAACGGAGAAATGTGATATAAAGCAACTATCTTTTATAACCTTTCATGTCTATTATTATCATGGAATTTCATATTAATTCATTCAAAAACCAATCTGCAAATAAACACAAACATATATATATATATATATATATATATATATATATATATATATATATA
>JAPMOQ010033203.1:1139999-1160060 GCA_026543055.1 Argiope trifasciata
ATATATATATATATATATATATATATATATATATATATATATATATAAGAGAGGTGAAAGGTTTTATACAAAATATCATAATATCCCAAAATCGCTTCATCATTTGCAATTTTATTTTTAATAAAAGTCAAAATATAATAATACCATATAATATTTCAATTTTGTAGTTTCTAAAAGATTTAAAACCAGCGCTAAATAATATCTAGATTTTCAAAAAGTAGTTATGTTCCCAAGTTCTTGTTCACAGTCAGTAAAGAATTATATAAAACTAAATTAAAATTTGTGATCAAAAATTCGGTGGTAATTCAATTAAATAATTTGACATATATTGTTGACATTTAGCAAGAACAGTAATATTAAGGCCGTTTTTTTATAAACAGAAATAGTTTTCATTTAATAAAAATACTAATTGTCAAGAAACATTTAATAAAATCCCTTTTGTATACTTTTAAGTACATATGAGCAAAGTTAGGAGAAAATCTATTAAAGAGTTTAAATTTCTATAATGCGTTAGTTACAAGAGATCCGTTTTCGTTTATATGCGAAAATAAGTTATTAAAATTTCTTCTGAGAAACATCTGATTCAGGAATGAATATTTAGAAACAGTGAAAGTAATGAATCGAACCTTCCCTTTCATGGTAAAAATAAAACATGCGCTCGTTTTGGCGCATCTGTTGAAATAGTAAACAAGCCTCAATCCGGAATGAAGGCCTGTGGTTAACTGGGCCGCATCTCCTCCTGCGACACGTGCTTCAGCAATTCCAAGGTTAACCGGAAAAGTTGCACAATTGGCAAGCCTCCAAAGAGATGATTATAATTTTGAATAAAACAATTGCTTTCTAAAATATGCGGTGAATGCTGCTTGTTATTGTGTCGGAAAAGATGTAAAATGAACGTTAACACGTTAGTGGACCATACATTTTGATGAGCAACGGAAATAGGGAAGCAATTGATTTTTACTTTAATTAAATTCACAAAGAAAAAAATTAATGCCTGAATGCATGTGGTTTTGCACCAAAAACGAAAACGAATCATTCACATCCGTAAACACATTATGGCAGATGGTAGGATTTCAACTTCGAGTGTAAGATTTGACACAACATTTTTGATGTCTTGTACTTTCTTAAAAGTTCACAGCTATAATTTTTTTATTGAAATGATTTAATTGGGAAATAGATTTTACAACAAAATTATTTCCCAATTTAGAAAAAAAATCTTTTAGAATTATTAAAAGGCTTTAATAATTAAAAAATGCACATAATATGTATTACTTTTTATTATTTAAAATCCATCCATCAATTTTGTAAGATGTCATTAAATTCATAGAACTAGACACAAAATGGCAGCGTTTTGACAAGGCAATTGCCTAGGATTGCTAGGCAGAGGAGCTAATACAAGCGCATTGATCATAAAACTGTCAATAACCTAATTGTCAAAAAACTGTAAGAAATACAAATTCTATGAATAATAAAATATTAAATTAACACTTTTTAAAAACTTTTACACAAAATAATTGTTCAGATTTCTATCTTTTTCATAATATACAGTGGGTAAAAAAAGTTTCCGTACGGTCACTAAATTTAAGAATAAATGAGCATAATTTGTGAAGTATTGCATTTTTTATTTAAATACTGTCTATATGTGTTTAGTATAAGTCTATAGAAAGAGCTTTTTATAAATTTTCGTTTTTACAAAACGAGAAAAGCATATTATTTGCAATATCTAAGGTAAATTGAAAATTGCAGTGCAAAAAAAGTTTCCGTACGCGTTATGCAAATTCTTTCTGACGTGTTTAAAACAGGCCCGCAGTAAATCTTTGAAGTTAGAAAGTTAATCACTGATAAGAAAACAACATATTGACAGTTGCTGAATTCAAATTTGTTCTTGATCGTCTCAAAATGGAAGTTCCCAGAGCTATTCGGGAATTAATGATTAAACTGCGAAAAGATGGATTATCCATGAAAAGGATTAGTGAAATGACTAAAAAATCGAAGTCTACTGTGCAATATATTATTGAAAGATATGGTAAACTTCATTCACTTGAGGATAGAGATCGATCCGGGAGCCGGCAAAATTAAATCGCGTGCATAAAACAAACATCACACGCCAAGTTCAAGAAAATCCACGAATAAGTGCACCATAGTTGGCAGCTGATTTAATGATTAATTACAACATTAAAGTCTCAACTCAAACCGTGAGAAATGTCATTAAAAAAAGTGGTTATCATGGACGTGAGGCCAGGAAGAAAACCTATATAAGTTTGTGCAACAGGAAAAAGCACCTCGAGTTTGCAAAGAAGCATGTAAGCAAGCCATTGTCTTTTTGGGAATCCATTCTTTTTAGCGATGAATCAAAATTTAACATTCATGGGTCAGATGGTAGAGTTATAGTGTGGAGAAAACCAAACGAGCAAATACTAACTAAGAATTTATGCGGAATTGTGAAGCATGGTGGTTGTGGTGTTATGGTGTGGAGGTGTATGAGTGCTTCTGGAGTAGGAAATTTGCAATTCATCGAAGAAAATATGGGCTGATATGGATATCTGGATATTCTTAAGCAAAATGTATTATCCAGCGCTGAGAAACTATCTCTTGGAACTAGATTTGCATATCAGCAGGACAACGATCCTAAACACACCTCAAGGATTTGCCAAGAGTGGTACCTTTACCATGTTAAAGAACAACTTCATAGTCCCCCCAGTCACCCGACTTAAACCCCATCGAACATTTGTGGGAAGAAATTGGCCGACAACTTAAAAAATATGACATAAAAAACAAAGCTGAACCCAAAAGTGCCATAAGTAGCATTTGCTGTAATATTTCACCAGAAACAACAACAAAACTTGTAGGTATAATGCCACAGCGTCTAAGAGAGGTGATAAAGGCCAAAGGAGGGCCCACTGATCATTAAATGTATTTTTGTTAAATGAATTTTGCATTTTTGTAAACTTTTTTCGTGTGTTAGGACATCGTACGGAGACTTTTTTGTTCCATGTTTATGGCATTTTTTGAGTTTTTAAGATTTATTATTTAATTTTGTCAGTATTATCATCCTTTTAATATGAATAAATATTAAATAATATTAGTTTTAACTCATTTTTAAGTTTTTATTTTTATCATTATGAATTTTGGGTGACAAATTAAACTTTGATTTGCATTCGTATCTGCGTACGGAGACTTTTTTTACCCACTGTATATGACATTATTTTTATAAAACCTACTAAAATAATATTAATATATAAACGTGTATACAAATATTGTTCATAATATATACAGTCATGTTTATTTTTAGTAAAGCTGAAGATGATTCACCATTTTTCTATGAAGAAGATGACACATTCCATTCAAGATAAAATATGTGTGTCTGTATGTGATTTTTCGTTCTACGGCTCAAGGCCCTTTGACCTACAAGTACTAAAATTGGCACTTAATACCTTGGTAAGTGAGAATGTACATTTCAGAGTGATTTTTTTTTTGAAAAAATAGTTTGAATTTTAATTAAATATCAAGAAAAATTTCGATGTTTTCAGTCGATAATTTCCGAAAACATTAACTAATTTTCAATTAATTAAATTAAAACTCATTTTTGAACCGTTTTCAAAATCGAGATTTTAATGAAATAACCGTGAAACACTTTTCTTGATTCTTGGCAAGGTAAAAAAAAAAAAAAAATTCTGCCTAATTTTTAATAGATTATCTTTTCTAAATTTCAAATTGAAACCGTTTTTATTGTTTCATCAAGTATTTACTCACAGGATTTTCTTACATTAGTGCAATCTAAAAAAGGACTTTGCTTAATATTTGTGCACAAGACGAATAAAGAGTGAATTTGGAATGTCATGAAACATAGAGGAGAGGGATGAGTCAGACAATTGAGTTTTTAATAGCTCTATGATGTCATACGACTGTGTATTATAACTGCAAGAAAAGATTATGTACACAATAAACAGAACTTAAGTAAAACAATTAAAATGGTTTAAATGCCTGACAGTTTGGCAGAATCATGGTATTAAATTATCATAAGCTCATATGCATTAAGCAATTAAATTGAAATTAACTATAATCGATATTCCTGGAGAAGTAGCTGGCAGCCAAAAATGAGAAGAAATCAATCAATAAAAAATAATTGCAGAAAAGGAAAAATAGTCAGCGATTAACGATTTAATTGGTAACGTCAAAATTGTAATGAAATACGACTAGTTTATTAAAGATGGATGTCGTAATTTGTACTTTAAGTTATTGTGTTTACATCGATACGAAAGTACAGATCGACAGATGGTTAACCAATTAATAGATTTAATTCCAATTTTAATAAGAAACTATATTTTAGATGCTAAATGTGTGTACTAAATTCTGTGTAGATCTTAGCAATATGGTATCATTCGAGTTCACTTTGATTTGAACACCCAGACTTCATCTGATGAATTTATTTCAAATTTAATAGAAATTTTATCCGAAATCTACTGACCAAATTTTATCCGTCCAGCATATAATGTTTTTATTACCGTGTTCAGACAGACATAATGCCAAAAATGTGTTTCTTAAAATTCGAGGTGTATTTAAAATGTGGAGATTCGTCAAAATCGCGAATTCAAAAATTTGATAATTGCAATATTTTTGTAATGAACTAGTTGGCCTTATTCTTTCGCTAACATTTTATGGAACAACTTTGATATACACCCCCAAAATTACGCGCCAAATCTGGCACTCCCTACGGACTTTTTAGGGTTGCTTTTTAGGTAGGATTAATTATTTGTGTTTCGCAAAAATCCATCTTGGCGAGAGAAAAAAGCGCCAAAAGCAGATATTTTGCTTGGTGAGAAAAAAAAGTCGCCAAATTTCCGATTTGGGGGTGTATATCAAAGTTGTTCCCATTTTATTATTATTATTATTATTATTATTAATGGCTCATTACTATCATCTGAGCTGTATAATGAATAGCTGGGTAAAATCCTATTTTAGCCCATCTCTGGCGACTTTTTCAAAATCTCGCCAAATCGAAAGTATTTGAAAGTAATCGAAAGTACTAATAAGATTAAATAGTTTTCTAACGGAGTTTAAATCAACCAATGAGGTTCCGTAGGGTTGCCGCATTTCTCTTCAGATGTTGTCAGGGTTGCCATTTTAAAATCATTATCGTTGATAATTTGGCGAGTTTTTAAATTGGCGTTAGAGGTGGGCTAAAATAGGATCGACCCAATAGCTGAATTAAGGTATATATTTTTAAATAAAATCCTGGATTAGTTTAGTTTAAATATATAAACGTCCCGTTTTAAAGCAATCTAGGGCTATTTTGAGACGGATATCGTAATTTTGAAACGCGGTCAGATGACGAGGACGATGCCTGATCTGACACACCCTCTCTACACCATCTCGCATCAGCGGGACATTCGGCCTAGACGGATTTAAAGTGCACCAGACCTGCTTACACTAAGGTTCTTCGATGGAATCGGGTCTTGAAACTGAAACCCTCTGGTTCCGAAGCCGAGACCATACCACCAGGAGATCGGGCCTCAGATAAAATCCTGGAACTGCCACCTTCTTCATAGAATAGTACATTATCAATTAATTTCAGGGTGTATTATTTTTTTGCAACAATACATATTTCTTAATGGGCATTAAAAATCGTACATGTTGAATTAAAAATTGTAGTGAATAATTTCACATTATGTTGATTAGTTCTTAATTGTGCTGCTAACAGAATACACTTGAAAATAAATAATAAAAAAAGATGTTTGTGATTTGAATCACATGCACGTACATCATCACACATGCATCAGGTTTGCTCAACAGCTTTTATTTGAGACATCGCATTTAACAAGCTTGCTTCACGAGCGAAATTTTCATTTCAAAAACTTTTCAAAAGATAATTTTTATTCATTATTATATGTGGTACTTGCGTTTTCTTCCCTCCATGGCTTGATTATATGGTACCTCGGTGGCATCAGTTACAGTTTAAGCTATTTTTGTGGCATTTGTTAAATGTTGATCTTTGTTAACCCGGCACAAGCTAAGAACTGAGTTTCTGGAGCATATACCGGAGAACATACCTTCATTCCTTCTTTCATTCATTCATTATTATATCATTCTTTTTATTATTTTGCATTTATAGACAGTTTATTCCCGTAGATCAGTAGGACCACAGATATTTTTTTGCATTGGATGACTAAATTGTTAAATGAGTAAGATAGCCGAATATAGTGCGTTTTTTCATATAAGTATGTGTTCAATTTAATCATTGACGATGAAATCAATGTTTAAGTAGATTCTTAAAGGAAGACTACATATTGTAATGGTTCTCATGACAAGAATTCGGGAAATTTTTTCATTTCCTTACCGGTCATGGTTCCTACTAGAACCCCAAATCATCCGTTGTTCAAATGTTTATTTAGTATTTAACGTGCGTATAATGATTTGCCCATGCTATCTTGTGAACAGGATAGTTAGGGTAATTTTGTTTAAAGTATCCGACTACGTCCTAAGGAAAACATTTGAAAAAATTAGATTTTTTAGAAACTATTTATGATTTTTAGATGTATTGTCAATATTGAACACTATAAACACAAAAAATTATTTGAAAATATAATATATTTTGAGAAATCGGAAAATTTGTAGCAAATTTTAATGAAATTTAGCCAAAACGATTAACACTCTACACAAAAGTGTAACGCAGGAATCCTATTTTTCTGCGTACACAACTTATAGAATACAATGGTGAATGAAATGAACCAACATCTAAGAAAAATCTTGAGATGCAAAGAGATTATGGGTAAAAATATTCGCATGTATACATTTTTTTCATAAATTCAAAACTTAATTTTTCTAAAAACACCTATGCATGAAAAAGTATTTCACCAACAATAAAACTTTAGGTTCATTTCATTGCTCGTATTATTTAAAATACACGTTGAAATTTTTATGTAAATACTTCAATTAGTTTTTAAGATAAAATGTTAACAAAGAGAATTTTTATTATTAAAGTTTTGAGAAAATTAAAGCTGACAAATTTTAGCTGAAAAATATGTGACCCTGGATGATAAATCAGGCCATCCTTCTCTAAGAAAAGATAAACTGTTTGGGGAAGAGAAAAGTCTGAACTACAAGAAAAAATAAGAATTTTTAAGGTCGAGGAAATGTGGTCGATAATCAGTGTTTTTAACGTAGTCGGATACTTTAACTGTTTTGGAAAATGTTGCTTGAAATGTAAAGATGGCGAAAGATTTTGTAGAAGGTCCATGTAGCTCAAAGGGGAAGTGGAATTGGTTGGGGGTTCAAATTTTCATTTTGCTATAACTTTCTTAGTATTGAAGATAGAAAAATTAATCTAATTAACCAAATTAGAGCCCTTTAGGACGAACAACTTTTATTCTTAAATTTTTTCAATAACTGCAATATATATCTTGGAAGTTAAGGGCTAAAAAGTGATTTTTCAAACCCTAATTTTGATCACTTTTAACATCAACAATTTATTTTGCTAGATAGTAACTTGGATGTAAAAGAATTATTTTTGCCTTCCAGCTTGCCAAGTGGAATTTTAAATTAATTATATTTGACTATTTAAAATTAAATCTTATTTAACTGTAGATGGAATAAAATTATTTATTTTATAGATAAATTCTTAACATTTTTGTGCAATAAAAGTAAAGAATTTTATTAAAGTTAGAAAAATATTTGTTTAGAAATTAAAAAAAAACCGTAAAGACTCCTTTCAGACGATGAAACTCCATAATTTGCACTACATATATTTGAAAAGAGAGCTTTAAATTAAGTTTAGAACTACTAACTTACAACTATGTTGGCAAGGTTTTTCCCCCCTCTCTGTAAAATAAACAAACTTCGTAGACATTATTTTGTTTTTTGCTACCCATTCTTATCTCAGTTAAAAATGGCGTTACGGCGTGTTTTAAAAAAAATCAAAGCCTGCTTCTATTTTAACCGCCAAGATACTAAGCTTTTTATCCCACTAGTACTAAATAACGCGCTGATTTCTTTAAAAATATTTATACTCAACATTTAAAACGAAATGTTTTGGATCAAAACCAGTTACTTTTTTCTATCCTTCAGACTTTTCATTTCTGCTGATTTTTTTATTTAATTTTTATTTTTTGTTATTTAAAATATAAATAAGAGGGTAATTTGTAGTACATCTCCTGTCTCTAAAATGTCGGAGAGTAAGTTATTTTAAGCTCATTTTTGATTTTTGATTCTGAACGAGCAAGAACGATGAACTTTCACAAGAAAGAAAAACAACGAAATTTATGAGCGCATACTTAAATTCATCTTTAGTAAATATTAGGCTCTTCATTTAAAAATATCCAGCTGAATTTCCTTTGTTGAGGTGGACAGAATTCTTACTTTTTGCATTGAATTATGTACTACAAACAGATCAGTTTGTTGCCTTCTTTTACTGTTATTTTAACTCATATAAGAATATTAAGGACAGAGAAAACACTTAGCCTTCCAGCGGGCGCGTATATGTGAGAGATACACAAGAGATGAATTTCGTTTTATAACTTTAGATCTGGTGGCACTAGAAAGGCCTTTCCTTGGCTATTTGTCCCCCTCCCTTGGACCTACTTTCAGTTGTCGTCGTAAGTTTGTGACCCTTAATAGGTCTCTGCCGACCAGATATTTGTATTTTAGAGATACGCGCGACCGTTCATGAAAGTTTTTGGCACATCTGATTTTGTATGATTTTACAAATAAATCCATATTGTTTTAGACTGGTGACAGCTGGCAAATGCACTTACAAAGGAAAATTTTGAAAAAAAGCTCCCACGTCTCTAAAAAGTGAGGTAAAATGAAAGGTGCGAAAGAGAAAAGCCGAAATAGGTATTGAAGAAATAGAAGATGCGACATCAGGAAAAAAATTCCAGCCAAAAAGAAAAGCGGACTAGAATCACGAGGTTTGGTTGTGAGATTTGTCAGAAATTTATATGTTTGCAGCACTCTCAACACATTTGTTGTAATTACAACGCTGCAATGATATAACAATTAAACTATTTTCTTCCTTTTCATATCTAAATGCCAATTACTTTTTCCTTTTTATACACAAATTCTGTATTTTTGCACTTCTATATTTTATATGCAAATTGTTCTGCCAAAATATCGACAAGCTTATTTATATTATTTTTAAATCAATTCAGTTAACCTGTGTTCATCTTATATTGTTATTGCAATCTATGTTTATATTGTTTCTGCTTCTTTAAAAGTAAAAAATGTTTAAAGTAATTGTAGTTATTAATCCTAAGCTATTTGCAATATAATTTTAATAGTTACGCTTTTGAAAATTTACAATTTATTATGGCGTATGTAGGAAGTACGCGGGACCTTTCATGTTGGTATAACGGCCGCGCCCGCTGGAAGGTTAAGTGTGCCCAAGTTTTTTTTTTAAAAGAATTGCTACTTACAATTAATAATATATCAGAATATCAAAAACTCTATACAGCCTGGCTCTCAAGAGCCAGTGGGTGTGACGTCAGAACATCGTGATATCAGACGAGTCTATTCTAAAAATAAAAAAAAGGAGATGGCCGTGAAACCCTTTTCAAGACCTGGCAGCATTCCACTGCTTTATCATATGAGACTGAATATATATAAATTATAGATATAAGAGGAAAAAACATGTTCTTCACAATCGCATTTATTATAAAACTTAAAAAAAACTTATAAACTAAAAACATTTCTTGCACACTTTCTCCCTTTCAGAAACACAATCCTTTGTTGGAAATGGAACATTAACAGCTAACTCATCAAACACATAATGTGCGAAGGAGTTAAAAATTTAATAGAAAACCAATGAAAGGAACGTTCCATTTTCAGCGATTGATATCCATTTTAATAAGAATGAATGATTATCCAAATCTAACAATATTAGCTAAAATTATTTTGTATCTTTTTTATGAATTCACTTAACTTAAATTAAAAATTAACCAAGAAGAAAATTTAGTTAGTTATATTTGTTATTTTAGTTATATTTATGCCTCATTTTGAAGCAGTGTGATGGCTATTTGAAGACGGTTTAATAATTTTAAACACTGGTCAGATGACGAGGATGACACCTAAGTTCCAGCTCTGCTTTTTCACCAAACTTATACAATTCTCCAGCGAGAAAATGTTTGGTCCCGACGGATTTAGTGCACAAGACGTCCATTTATATTGTGATTCTTTAGTACAATCAAGCTCGATTCTACTGAAGGACTTCTGGAACTAAAGATTCATGTGGCTACGAAATCAAGAGCTCATTCCTATTGAACAGGTGCTCCGTTTGTTTAATCTTTTGCTAATTTTGTATTTTAATTAGACTGTAAAGTCAATTGAGATTTCCTTTACGTTTTTTCTATTACACCGGCTAAAACGAAGTGTTGTTTTACCGTACCAATGCCAATGACATGAATATGACTCATTAACCAGGTGGAGTAGCCTCTGACACTTTCCTATATACTTTCTAATAAATGTAAACATGGGTAGTTTGAATCCCATGCCATTACAAAAAAATTTACATGCAATCGTTGGGGAATATTTTACAACTAATCTCGGGGATGCGGTTAATACATACACACTAGAATACCAAATGTGTATTTTGAAGCTCTTTTATCCAATCAATTGTAACCGAAATTTGGCACAAATCTATAATTGTAGAGGGAAAAAACCACATATGTAATTTCCTATTTTAAGTCATTAAATTTTAAGTTATCGCGTTTACATGCTTGTGAAAATACAGCATTAAACAGCACAATGAAGCCTTGTGCTGTTGATGAAACATGGGGGGGGGGAGATTTTAAATTTGCAGGGAATTAACTAACTTTTTTAGGTGAAAAAAAAACTTTATTATTGTTACAGATTTTTATTAATGTTTATACCATCTCATACATGACGTTTTCGAAAAGAAAGCTTGCATTCCTGAAAATAATTCGACATCCAGATCAAGAACCTGACTATTACTAAGACAGGTTAAACAAATTGGTCCAGAGGTGTGATAAATGCCTCAATGGTTTGGTGATAAAGTAGGGAATGTACCACCACATATGTCTTTTAATTACATTTGTATCCTGTGTCTATTGTTATACATTTTTCCTTTGACTTTTTTTTTGGACCACCCCTCGTATATAATGCCTAGGTATTCTACAGAATACCGACGTTTCAAATCTTGAAGTTAACATATATAAACGTGACAATTTAGTACCGCAAAAATTCAAATAAATGAGATTTCGTATACTGTTTTATGATCGTAATTGTCGATCTGTGTTAATCTACGATTGGATTCTATCAATCGAAAGGAAGGTGATTCAAAAATATTTTAGTATGAAAGGCAAAAAGTTGGTTATTGAATTATATCACGCACAAGGTTGTTTGAGAACAGTCGCACTTGCTGACTTCACGCAACCTTGGAAGATCCATTTGTACTCACTCCCATGGTAACTTCAGAACTGCAGATTTTTGAAATGAAAACCAATGTTATATTGTCTATAAAAAAATGTTATATTGTCTATAAAACAGAAGGGGGGGGGAAACACCAATGGTACATGAATATAGTTCAATACTTAAATATTACTGTTTAGTGAATTATGTTCATCATGAGAAATCTAAACTTAAGTTGAATTTTTAAAAATTTCACTCCAATTTAGGAAAGGAATCTATAAAACAGGAAATGAAAATAAAGCATAAGTGCCTTTTTCTTTTTGTAAACAACATTTTTGATATCGATAAACTTTTGAAATTTCACGAATTTTATTGTTTTTTTCCATTCCTTTAATTAGTTCTCACACTCTCTCTATGCATTTATTTATATACCTTGTTCAAATTTTCAATCGTTCAAAAAATACTTTTTATTCATCTACTCGAGTTCAAATACATTTTTTAAAACTTGGATGATGGATGGCACTTGATGTTAATACACTTTTTTCAAATAATTTATTCATTAAATTCAATTAATTTTTAATACTTTAAATAGCAGTTTGTCATGAAAATTGAAATCAACAGGCAGTAGCTCAATCGGTAAAATGCAAAGATTTCGGTTTATTCACATGACGGTAAAGAATGAGAGTTCAATTCTTGCAAAAATCAATATTTTTTTTAATAAATTAATTAATTTTAGTTTTATATGGGATAAAAAAATTTCGCTTAAATAAGATATTTCACAGGATATAAATTTATGATTGAATATCGTCAGTGGCGAAGCTTGTAGCGAAAAAAATTTCTTTTGCCATTTAATATTATGATTCTGTCATATAAATATACACACATATTTATATTGATTGTAAATATTTAATAAAAAGTAATTAAAAGAAATTTTTCTTTGTTGACATAAGTAGGAATTTAATTTTTAAAAATTTTATATTACTAGTTTTAATTTATATAAACCATTTTTTATTTCAATCAATATACATAATTCTTTCTGTACATCTAAAAAAATTTAGCATAAATTACTACTTTTTTAATTAAAGATTCCGGAAAATATTTGCTGTAAAGAGAAATTCAGATTAATGGAGAAAGGACAGCATTTATTTTGGACAGGCAAACAGTGTAAAAACGAAATAAAGAAAAAAAATTGTTAACGGAAAAAATATATAAATTTATGCTAAGCAAAACTGAGTGAAAAATTAGTAATAAATTCAATATTAGCACAAATAAGTACTGAAAACATTATACACATCGTATTTCTATTTTAAAATGTAGTATTTTATGATTAAATACGATTTTTTGACAAAAAATAAAGTGTAAGCTGAAACACAAGCACAAAAAGATAATTTGTATTTTCCTTCTTCCTGTAAGAAACTCTGACGTATAAAAAACGAATAACAAATTATTGACGTCATCGATAAGAAAAACGAGGGTCAATCCAGTAGAGAACATTTATCAAACTGACAACAAATGCAAATCTCTTTGGAAACTCAAAAAAAAACTGATTCATTTAAGATAAGAAATAATTTAATCAACCCACAGTGAAATTTTCTCTAGAATATTACATGATTGTAAAGATAATAAGCTCAGAATTTTTGAAAGCATCAAATTGGAAGGTCCATAATAGCCGATATTTGAAATGAAATCAATTTTCAAATTCAGTGAAAAAAAAGCATCATCATCTATCAGTTCCATTATCATCGGACATACCAAAAGTAATTAAAGCAATGACTTCCAAAATCTTAATGCAAATTGCCATATTCGCAACAAACTTAATTCAATGTTTGTATACTACGAAAGTAAATCTGACCAAAAGATCAGACGAATAATTAAAGTGGGAAAGAGTGCAACAAAATAATTTTTCGTCCATAATAAATTTACTAGTGAACTCAAAATTTATCTTTTATATTTATTGTAAAGTAAGCTTCAAATAAATGTCAAAAACAGCAATTCAAAAAAAAAGAAATAATAAATACATTATAGCATAATATTCCCCTACCTAGGTTTCACTCTTAAAATCTGCAGTTAATTACAAAGCAGTGATAACGTGTATACACATAAAATACTTTCTTAATTTTAAAGGATTTTAAAGGAGATTTTTATGCGATAATAGGCTTCAAAATTATTGAGGAAAAACGTTAAAATTTGGATTTTTTAAATAAAAAATCCAATAAAGATCTTGGAAAAAATCCATTTTTAGAGAACTTTCTTCTCTGAAGTAGCAATTAAATATAAAATTTGGCATCTTTGAGCTTGATTGCCTTTCAAAATGTCTGGAATGAAATTTTCGTCATTCATTTCGCGGATGATATAACATATTATAAATATTATACCGCTAATCACTTACAAGAAATAATAAACATGAAATTAAAAATCGGATTTAACGTATACTCCTCTGAATAACTAAGCGATTTAAGTTTGCGTCAGATATGTTTCCGAATATACCATCGTTTGAGGCTTCCTGCAACTGACTTCCTGTTTAAACAGGCACTCGTTATCGTAAAAAGTCGGTAAATGTCAAATATTGATTTGTGCCTTTTTTAATGAGCTGCAAAGCATTTGTTTTATGAAAAGGAAGCATTTCCCTATCTCATGATGATATGCACTTCGTGTATATGGTAACTATATATTTATTATGCAAACACACAAACTGTTTCCAACAAAAAAATTCTTTTCAGCGATTTTGCAATGAGATTTTCATGGGGATTTCTTTGACATTTGTAGTCTTAGGAAAGGTAAGTTAAGGCATCTTTAAAAGAAGATTGCAAGCATTAGGGATTTTTATATCTTCACTCAGGGCTTGAAAACCTGCTGAATTCAGCAGCTTTACAGAATACATGCAGAATTAAAGAAAGAAAAAAATGGGAATTGGATCATAAAATATAGGAGAACATGTTAGAATGAAGTTAATATGAACTAAATAAAGATTTTAAAAATTTATAAATTAATATTTAAATTTAGATTTTTAAATATCATTACATTAATACACTTTTTTCTTTGAGAGAGTTAGTAAAAAGCTCACTAATAAAAATATTGAAGTGCATTTTAAACGACATATTGTTATTTCAAATTAAATTTTTTAATGCATTAAAATAATTTTTTAGTAAACGTGCTCATTAAATTTAAGTATTTTAATAATTTTTAAAATAAGATCACAGTAGCTTCACTTTTGTTATTTTGATCGCTTATTACAATTCACATGACAACACTACTTCAGAGTATCTTTGTCAGAAAACTGCTGTTATTATTTCATGAATTATTTAGCGTCTTCGCTTGATAACTCAGATCTAAGATCTGGAATTATTATCACATTGAATTATTGCTGTCAAACTGAGAAACGGCTATTAATTAAATGTTAAATCCCGAAGACAGCCATTATCTAAGGGGGGAAAGAATTTTGTAAACACAACGGCGAAATTCAACGCGCCTGCTCTTCCTACATCCTTTAATGACACGATTAATATCAATCAAGAGTTCAAAGTTTAAATGGCATCATAAAAGAGAACTGAAGTGAAAAAAGGCATTTCTCGACTCATTGCGAGAAAATGTTTATGACCTTCTTTCCTATTTTGATTGGCATCCCACTTAATTCATCAGTTCAAGGCTCTAAAGCTATTTAGGAACAATTTTTTTTTTTCCTTTTAAATGCGCAAAGATCACTAGAAAATTCTTTTTCCCCCTAGTTTTGTTTTCCGGTTTCGAAGTTCGTTCTCTTTTCTTTTCGGAGAAAGCAGACGAATATTTTTAGAACTTTTGTTTACCTACTAAAATAAAAGGTTGATCTACGAAGGATTCATCCTTCAACGCTCCGATGGTTCCTTTTTTAAATACACAAAGATTGATGAAATTGAATTAGTATTGTTACCAGATTCATCTTCAATTTTCAAACTAAACGAAAAAAGGAAAGTTTTTGATTGGTTAAATAGCTGAATTAGTTATATTTATTTTTATCCAACATATAATGGCAATGCAGGTTCTGTGATGTGCTTGAATTAATGAAAGCAATAAATGTGTGCTAAATATATTAAAGTATCATGGTTATTGTGACACTAAAGTTAAGAAAAGCCACGGTATATCTTAGCTGCTGACCTCATTTTCCGATAACAATTCTATAATTAGAGAAAAATACACGAGTGTAAAGACAGATGCTACTTCGAACCGAATAAGTAAAATGTTTAAGCGATGATAATAATGCCGGGTTTACATTCGGCCAGTTATAAGACGGCAAGTAGGCAGAGCAAGAGTATAAAGAGACTGATTTATGTTCGACACAATTTCATAAGATAGACTCAGACATTTCATGCTCAGTTGCAAATTACCGTTTTGGCGACAATGAATGTTTTTTTCATTGCGTATCGTGTAAGTATCCATCAATTTAATACAAAGAAATATTGTAAAATAATAGAAAAAAGTCAGCATACCTAAATTTGGGAAACTATTGAAAAAAGTGGCAATTAAAATAAAAAAATAACACAAACTCGCATCAAAAAGAGCAAAAAATGTTGGAATTAATCTACAATAAATAATTATTTGCTCACGTCAAAAAAAAAAAACAGAAAAAAAACGACAAATTCTACAAGCGTATGCGCGTTAAGAAAAAAAATACAATACAGCGGCTTGTAATTGTCTCGTTGGGACATTTACTTGCCACTGATGGAACACCATTTTCCAGCCTTTCTACGCATGCGCTACTTACTTGCCGTCTTATATCTGGCCAAATGCAAAATCCGGCATAATGATCACCAGTGTCATATGAAATTTTGCTATTTATGAAGTCTATATGGTTCTATTTACAGTCTGATATTTTTTATTAATTTAATTGGTGATAACAATAAAATTAATTACATTATAGAGAAAGGCTTTAGTACCAAAATAATAATGAACAATAATTCAGTCTTATTGGACAAGTTCAATGAATTTAAAAATAATATTAGTAAGTTGTCTAATATTTTAGGAATTTTACAATACATACATACTTTATTTCTAAGATTTTTTAAATGCCTTTCTGCCTTTACTTCTGCTTTAATTTTTATGAAACTGAAAGCTGAACAAACATATGTTTCAATAATGATAAGAAAATATGAATTTTAACTCTTAATAGCAGTGACAAATTCTGGGATAAACTAGAGGATTGCATAATATTGCTGAGTTTAAGAGAATAAAGCTTTTGCCGTTAAAGCAATTCCTTAATCACTATGTAAACTTAGTTTCTTACAAAGATATTTTTTAATAAGCAAATTATTTTAAACTTTATTAACTTGTGTAAAATATTTGCTCATTGTATCCATTTAATTTTCACACAAATATGAAACACTACGATTGGCAAATTGTAGATGAAACTACGACTCTCCCCCCACGAATAATTGAAGATAACTTCTCTAAAGATATCCCCATTTATACAATACATACTGGAACAGACAGTGCAGTAATTGAAAAAATTTTCCAGTATAATAAAGAATTTTGAATAAATGTTTGAGAAAATAACTCAGAATAGTTATGAATTTTAAACACGTCACTAGATGTCCTTTTTCTAATCTCTAAGTCAAATTTCTCACTCGCTATTAAAGAAAAGAATAACTAGTTTTAATTTAAAAGAAAAATATCTTAAGAATTTTTTCGAGATTAATAACAATTTTAGTAAATAATTAAATTACCATTTTTTGTAAGTTTTTAGTCTATATCTGTTATTTATTCATCGAATTCAAACTTCATCTTTCTTTGTACACATAGCAGGAAGCATATTAGGCAAGGAACCATATCTCTTTTAATTAATTAAGGCTGAATTATACAATAACAACAGCTTTATAAAATGAAAATGTGTCTTATTTTTCTCTCATTTCTGTAACGAATTAAAATGTTCCAATTATAAAGAATCCATACTATGAAATGCAGAATAATCCTGGAATGAAATATTTAGGATTTATTGGATTTTAAGCTTGGATAATGTAAGCACAATACCAGTTTTTAACTAACAATATTTTATTCAGAACCTAAGCAATTTATTTCCAGAAATGTTTTATAAAATCATTGAAATAACTTTGTTATTTATTGATTATGATTCATAGTATATTTGAGATTGATTATTATTGTTGATTGGGATTCATATTATATTTATGATTGAAAATTATTATTTATGATAGTGATTCATATTATATTTACGATTGATTATTATTGTTAATTGTGATTCATATTATATTCAGGATTGATTTTTATTGTTTATTGTGATTCATATTTATGAATTATTGTTTATATTTACAATTATTATCATATTATATAAATCATATATGAATCGTGACATTTCATATGATAACATGAAAAATGAAATGTGCTTAAGTAAGTAAATTAATAATGATATCACTTTTAAAAGGACAAACGATTAGAACAAAAATTATACTGCAATTCACATTTAAAGCTTTAAAAACAATTACTAACTCGCGGTTTAACTTTCACTTTAACACAATTTCAGCCTTAATTTTCTATTCAAGAAGATGTAGCAATTCTAATACATGGGAAAATCTTTTCCTTACTTCAAAAAAAAACCCCTCCGAGAATGGGTTTTCTTAATATCACTTTCACTTCTTCCTTTCAATTTACTGAACCTACAACAATCCTGTTTTTAAATTATTCAAATTTATTTACCTACAAACCGCGCGAAAACGAAAACCTTGTTAAATTCTAACAGAAATATACGAATAGGAGCAAAAACTAAATAAAAAACCATCATAAGTCAGAAATATTTAAGTCCCATCCAGTTTCTGAATACTTTTGACCAGTTCGACTATTAATACAATCAATTATTTGCAACTGTACTTAGCCAATGAATCAAAAACGTCAAGTAGCATGATTAGCATATACCACCATATCAAGTGTAAAATCTAAACAAAATAGTTTATTAATCGCCAAGTCATTCTGACGCCCGCAAAATAACTTCTCGCCAAGGTTTCTTTTCGATTTAAGAATATTAATCATCTGACTGAAGTGTGGAACACTCAAAGCGAAACTTCGAGTGAGGGAAGTCATCAAAAAACTACAAAGGAAACTTGTGATTTTTTTTTTCTTGGCTGGGTGCCATGTCTTCCGGATACGCCTGACGTATGACATCATACATTCGAGGTTGCAAATTCCTAAACAAAATGCAGATGCATTTGTAAATCAAATCACGCATATGTTTGTATTTATGCAACAAAGGATAGGCGTTAACTATTTTACATTTAATGTTAAACAATTAATTAACCATTCATATACATAACAGATTCTACAGTGTAATATTTAACCAGGTTTTAGTATTTTCAAAGCTGTCTCAGAAACTCGAATTAACATCTTTCAGAGTATGACGAATATTCTTTGATTTCAACAACGAAGGAAATCAGGCAACAAACTAAAAATTTTACTTTTAACCATGATCAGACAGAATCCTTCTTTATTAGCTTTTAACAAGAGGGAAAAAATTGCACCAATAAAAAATATACACCACATTCAAATTGTTATTAATAAAATATAATTTATGATAATAAAAATAAATAAAAATAAAAGATAATAAAAATAATGGCATAAAATTCATTTTCGTACAATTATCTTTTCGGGAGTTATTGAGGGAAACATCAGTCTACATTAAATTTTAATTAAAATTCTACTTAAAATTCCTAAAAATATGCATATTCCCACTTTACAAAGAATATTTGTACTCAAGTTGGTGCCTCTAGATCAGCCATACTCAACCTTTTTTTTATAGGGGCCACAAACACGTTTCAGTCACGGTAGCCCGGGCCGCAAGTAAAAAATAAATAGGTGTATAAATGAAAAAGTAATATCAACCTAATGAATTATTTAGTTTAATGTAAAAAAGAACTTTTAACAAAGATGCTTACTTACTTATATGTATATCTAATGAGACTTTTGGAACTGAGAGCATTTTTTTAAAACTTTATCAATATCTGGCTTGTCGTTGCATGCTACTCTTATTATATCATCCAAATGGGAATCTGTCAGTTTATTTCTATATACACTCTTTGTATATTTCATCTTTGAAAAAGATGATTCGCACACATACGTTGACCCAAAAAATGTTAGCATTATTTGGGCACATCTTTGCACGCTTTTATATTTTTGGGGAACAATGCTCCAAAATTCCACATATTCCCTTTTTTCCCTTTTTTCTTTGAAAATTACTTCCAGGTTGGTGTCATTTTAAAAATCAATAAATTCATCAAACAACTCCGAGTAATTACAATTTAAAACTGAAGCCAACTCAGAAATAGTTGGTGTCTTTAAATGCCATGGATTTTCTACAAGTAACAAACAATTTTTTATTTTTCTGAGATCTTGAAACCTTTTTTGAAATTCGATTAATAGTGCAGTTATAAAATTTGAAATTATGGAGCAGTTTTCTTCTGAAATGTTAATACCGTCCTCTCTGGTTTTTATAATAGTTGGAAAATTGTGCAGCTGTTTGTTCTGTATTTCATTATAATAAATACTTAGCTTTTCCTCAAATGCAAACACTTTATTTGCCATATTGGACACTATGTTATTTTCGCCTTGTAGAGTCTGATTGAGATTGTTTAGTTTTTCCGTAATATCACATAGAAAACCTAAAAGACGCCACCATTCATCGTTTTGTAATTCTGGGTACCCTTTATTCGTTTTGTAATTCTGGGT
>JAPMOQ010033203.1:1200625-1284056 GCA_026543055.1 Argiope trifasciata
CATTAAAATTAAAAGAAATTGAATAAATAAGAAGTTGAAATTTTATCAAATTCTACCATATTTTCATTTTTGACAGGCAGGATTCACACAAATGCATAAATGGTAAAAGTTCCAAATACACTTAAGTTTAAATATTGAAAAAGCAAATTAGTTGTAAGTATCGCATTATTGCATCGTAATTCATCGTGAGCCATGATTCATAGTCACTATACAGACAAATCGTTTTTTTTTTTTTTCAATATAAATATTTTTATACAAAAAATTTTTAACAAAAAGAACGACTTTTTTTTTGCCTTATTGAAAATGCAATGTTCTAAATACAATTTTTGATCAGAAATGAGGTCATTGATTAATTGAAGCTCCCTTCACTAACTGTAATAAAGTGGTCAAGAAAAACTCCAATGAACTAAAAAGAATAAAATTACTCAAGAGAATATAAAAAGAGGTGATTTTTAAGTAAATTACTGCATAGTTTTATATTAAAAATTTGTGTTCTTATTCTTAAAAATACGTTTTTCTCAAAATTGATAATTTTTTAAAATTCTTATATCTGTGACATGATTTTTCAAATTCTTTTTATGCTACAACTTTTAAAATTGCTCTGCAGATTTTAAATATTCCAAATATACATATCCCAAATTCATTTTAATTTTTAATTTCATTGCTCTTTATTGTATTGAATATTCTACAAATATTGCGTATTACCCCTTCAAAAATTTATTAAAAAATGTACTTAAAGAATTTGTAATACATACTAAATAAACGTATTTAAGGCTTCTCAATATATTTCATTCTCGATTTTATCCTTCGAATTTTTGTTTTAATGAGCCATGGATTTTTTTAGCTTTTTGTTAATTTTTACTATAAAATTTATAAATTCTGATAGCTTAAAGATTTGTTTTGCTTAAATTGAAGTTTTTATGCAATAATGATCATAAATTATATTTACAATATTTGTTTTAACGATATTCCTGAAAATTGTATCCGAAAGTACTCGAATACTTTAAGATATTATTCAAAAGGACAAGTCTAAGAATAAAAACCTATCTCGGGGCAGCCATTCAGAGACTTTTAAAGGATATAAGAACAGAATTATTTGACGATTGTTCTTATAATTGAAACCAAATAAAAAATTATCTCAATTGTTTCATTAAAGAAGTCATTATCTGTAAGTATAAATTTTTCAAGGCAGGAAATTAAAACTAAATGCCATTCGATTTTTTATGATAAAATATTTGCTGATCAAGAGACATTCTTTCAAAACTTTATTTTTTAAGGTTTATTCATTTCAGCATTTAAGTAAATGTTAAAATTTAATTTGTTCGGCTTCTACCTTTCAGTTAAATAGTGAGTTAACAGTTTTGTCTTATTTTTTATATTGACAAAAAATAGATGAAATTAAAATAATAAACATTTTATAAATCATAAAAATGCTTGAAATTCTTCATTTTTGCGTGTGCAGGGATTAAAGAAAAATATATTTTGCACCCAAAAATTAATATTAAGTGAGCTGTCTAATAATGGATTGATGAACTGTTTTGATTACATTCATCATTATATACAATATTATAATAATTACAATCATGATAGAGTAATTTTATGAAAGTTGAAACTTATGTAAGAAATATTGAGCATATAAACAAACGTCAATAAATTTAAGCTAACATAAATTGTCTTATTCTGATTATGAATTATAGAATTGTATAAAAAATGTAATGATTTGATTAGGAAATTTGTCAATTTTAATAGTTGCAAGCTTCTAAATTATTTATTAGGAAATAAAGTTCTTATTTCCAGTAATTTCTCTTATTCTGTCAGTGACCTGATAAGAGTCAACGAGAGAAAAAAAAAGTAGCTTTTCTCATGGACAGAGATTTAAAGCAGCAACTATTGCAAATTTTTTACAGCAATAGAAATTTGTTGTTTTTTTGTCATGTGATTGTTTTGGTTTGAGGTTTTTTTGAAGCCTCATAATTCGTAGGCAACAAATTCTATTTTGAACTTTTTCTTGGTTGGCAAAAAAATTTGGGAGTTTTCATCAAACTCCGAAAAAAAAAAGAAAAAAACTGCAGCGTTATTTTTAAAAGTTGACCCATACCCATTACGTCATAAATTCCAAACCGAGTTAAATCAGATTCTAGCTTTTCAAATTTTTCTTGGTCAGACAAAAAAGCTTTGGGGCTCCCGTCAATCTCGAAAGAAGAAAAATTCCTAATTCTTTAAAAGTTGACTCATGTGTATTAATATAATCACGTGATCAAAAAAAATTCTCACATGATAACTTGAAGTTTGCGATTGCAGATTTAAATTTTTTCATTATTTTTTAAACATTTATCCCCCATATTTTTTAATGCTCTCTTACATGTTAATAACACAAAATATTTGATTCAGGAAATCCATCATCAATTGCATTTGAATGCTAATAAGATGCAATCGACGTTTTGAAATTTGTGAATGGGTTCCAAAGGGACGCAGTTTTAGCGATAAACTAGAAAACTTTAAAACAGAAAGATTGATTATACCAATTGGTGTTAAAAATTTATTTAAATTAATGATTAAAGCCTGTTAATCCGCTGGATCCCTTATGCCGTTCTCTTATTCAGAGCAATCGATACTCAGCATAACCCTTCTCGAATGAAATTTGACTAAAATATGAGTGCTAAATAAATGTATATATACACATATATATACATATCTATGCGACATCTCTTCTAAAAGCTTCTATTTCATGTCGCATCATACGGATAGACACAGATTCGAAAAGACCTGGTTTCAAGTTTTTAGACTCGAATCCGATAACCTGTTCAGTCAGATACGGGTGTTTGATTCAATTTGAGAATCCGGATTTTCTAATTCAGGAACTGGTGCGGCATGAACGTCAAATTTTTCGTGCTTCTCTGTGGATAGTCATTATTGATTGCGAAGATTTTAATTTCTGTCTGATGTCTGGAGATCTCTTCCAAAGAACTCTTAATATAAATACCTGGATAATGATCAGTGAAAACATGAATTCTGATAATGTGTTTGTGTCCTTTTTTCGAATCCACTTTCAGTTAAAAATGCGTAAAAGAAATATTGTACTGTATGCAATAAACCATTTACAGTATTTAATCAATTTCCTTTAATTTAAAATTTTTGACAATCAAATTTATTCCTGCAAGATCTTTTAAATTTAATTAACTGTCACTTTCAAAAATTTAAGAGATACTATTTTCTTCCATTGTTTTCATTTAAGTTGAATCAACAAAATTGAATTTTAAAAGGCATTAGTTCTTTTACATTAAAACATATTTTACCAGTTGTTCTAAAATATAATTTATTAGTGGATTTAAGACGTTATACAAATCAAGAATCAGATTTCTGCGAAATATTGAACTTGTTTAAATTTAATTTTGAAAATACATTTGCTTACACATATTTTTTATGTGTGCAACTAGAGATTCATTTGAAATAGACATATCTATAAAATATGTGGCATAATCTTTATGTGTAAAAGGGATTTTAATTAATATAATTCTATCAAAAAAGAGCCTTGTATATATGAATTGTGTGATGAAATAAATTTTTTGCTCAATTTTGCCAACAAATATGCTTATTAAGTCATTAAGAAGAATGGCCACATTAATATATATGGTAAATGATTTTCTTGAAAAAGCTGTTTTAAACAGGCATTATCTTATGCATATAAAATAAAGGTATTAAAAATATGAATTTTGTTTGAAAACATATTCTAAGAAAATAAGGATTTTTTTTTTTTTTACTTAATCATGATAGTAAAAAATAAATAAATAAAAATAAGAGATAAAAATATTTGCTGAATATTTTAAAAGAGATACAATTGTGTTCACACAAAAGAAAACTATAAAATACCAGGACTTTTTTGGAAAAGAGTAAGAAAAGCAGAAATTTGATAAAGCTTTCATTTACAATCATATATTAGAAGAAAAAACAGATTTTACATTAACTGATAGTATAAGAGATTCAGAATTTATAATGAAGCTGCATTATAATATCTTTCACTAAGTTGCTTTTAGAGATGCTGAACAAATTATTGTGTGTGTCCTTCATCATGCAACATTTTTCCAATAACCCTTCATCATCCTTGCATAGAAATCCTATAACAGTACTCCTGTAATCTTTTAACTAGTCGCTGATTCTGTGCTTTCCTTGCTGTCTGACCTAGCACTTTTCATAAGAAAGAAACATAACCATTTAATTATATCCTTGCACATCCCATTTCACAAAAATAAACCAGAAGATAAGAAAACAGGCTTCTTTTTTCTGACAGTTCCCAAGAATTTTTTTCTATTTCATTACTTTTGGATTTGCTTTTGTTTACATCAATAAATTCTTCAATTTTACTTTAAGAAATTTAGCAGCATGAATGTCAAATAGACATGAATGTAATAAAATAACTCATTACTGTTTTTCAATAGCAAATGCAAAGTGATATTATAGATATATTTGGATTATACATTCACTGCTATCAGTTTATGATTATAGGGAAATCAAGGCTTTTCAAAACATTAGAAGATATAGAACATGTTACAGAGATTCCATGCAAAATTGTGATTATTTACTGGTTTTGCACTTAGACAAGGGCACAGGGAAGGATAGAAATGGAATTGAAGACAATTAATTCATTATTTAAGTTTCATTTGGTGTTTATAGGGACAAACCTATCTAGCATGCTTAAATTCCATATTTATCATTTTTTTTAAATCTGAAAAGAAAATGTTTGTTGAATATTATTACATACATCAATATATGTTTGATACCTTTTCAGTAATAAGACTTTGAACTAAATCATATTATATCCTTTTAATAAGTTACTAAAATTTAGTTATAATTTTCATAAGTATTTCTTAACAATGAATGTTGTTACTTATTGTAATAGCATCAAGTTCAAATTTGGTTGCAATTCTGTCCAGCTAATAGAAAAGTATCATCTACATGTTGTTCTAATTCTTTAAACAAATCTATTTTTCATAATCAGAAATTTTTAAATTACACTATAAAAGTGAGTATATTCAACATCTTTATTATAAATATAGTTGTATGCAAAGTTTCCTAATTGAATTGCTTCCCCATATGAAATATGAATTAAAATTTGAAAATTATATTACCATATATTTTCAAAGAATTAATGATACTTTTCCAGAGACGCAAAAGTTAATTGTTCCGAGAATCAATATTTAAGTTTTGTTTCCTCTTTCGTCTAGATTTTCAACTTCCAATTTAAAAGATTTGAAGATATTTCCATGACACTTCTTACTATTATTTTATTGCATGGAGTCTTTATAATGGTATTACTAATGTTTATATGAGCTACTGTATTTTTCCATTTTATAGCAGTTATTATGCCTAAAAATTAGCTGAAATGTCTCTTTTCTTTTAAAGTTGAAATAAAAAATACAGATATTGCCAAATATAGTACATTTGCCCTATAAATTTGTAAAACAAATCATTGTCTGGCAAGTAACACCACTTATCTCAAAATTTTAAAAAAATGACAAGAAAAAATTGAATAGATAGATCAACATGGTAAATTTTTTGTCCCATAAATTGTATCATAAATGGTCTCACAAAAATCAATCCAGATGTAAAAAAATAATAAAAAATCTTTTGTATTAATTATTTTTTAATTGAATTCTTTTTTTTTGGGGGGGGGTATTGAGATGAGTGGCTTTGCTTATTAAGTAATGTAATATTTTGTAAGAAATAGCTGTTAAGTTACTTGGGCAATACTAATTTCACACATTACATCTGTTGAATATTGTAAAATCTGAACAAATTGCATGAAAAATAATTATCTGTTTAGATCACATATTGAAATATTTTAGAAATATTACATGGTCATTAATTTTTATTTGTAAGTAATTTCTTCAACATATTTTTGAAAATAATTTTCATGTTCACAAAACTTACTAATATGCCTTATTTTTTCCTCCAAATTAATGTAGAAATTTAAATTGTTTTGAAGTGTAATTAATTATTTTTATTTTATTAATAATTTCATTTTGAACTTTTGTCATTAAAATGATTTATTTTCCATGAACTTACATTAAAAAATGTTTAGTATTTGATGAGTTAAAGTTATTTGGATTTATTTCTTGGATTTCGTCAAATAGTTTTGTTTCATTTATGGATAGTAACAGTTTCTGATTTATTTGGTGATTTTCAGGTTTCAGATGTATCTCTTCTTTGCACTATAGAGAATGCAACTACCTTTGCGATGTTTCTCATTTGTTTGCTAATTTACTTAAACCTGTGATTTGTAAATACCCACAAATACCTTTTTATAGATGGTTTTTCAGTTTTTTTAAATGTGTCTTTTTGACATTTTGTAGTATATTATTAAAATGAAAATAAAAACACTGACCTGATTTCTTTTAAAATTATCTAGGTAGCCAGTCTGCAGTCCAAAAGATGTGTTCTTTCTTAATACATTTAGGAATTGATGGAAATCTTTATATACTGTATCATCTAGGAAGCCAGTTTAAGAATCTAAAAGATCCTTAAACAGTACACAGTACATTAAATAAACTCACTTTGAAGAGTTAAAAGGTAAATACTTAAATAATACATAGCAGATTTTATTGAGAAGGATTTGATGATATCACTTATAAAGATATCTAAGAACTACTGGTGAAAAAAGAAACTAATGAGGAAAATTTGGTTGAAAGATGAATCTGAGAAGAAAAAGATTTAATTGAAACGTTAAGTGAAAATTTTTCCATTAAATTAATGGTCAAATTAAAAAGAACTTTACAAATATTCAATACTTCATAACAAAATTTATAAATCTATTTATGGCCCAAAATAATTTAATTTATAAATATTAATGAATTTACTTGGAAGCAATGCTGAAAAAAAATGGAGGTGATGAGTTATTTTTTTAAAAAAGGAAATGCTCTTATGGAAATGACAAAAGGAAGATTATTTGCTGTATAAATATTAACTTTCTAAATAAAGTATTGTTCATTATGTGATCACTAAGATATATATTCATAAATAACTTATATTTGATTAAAAATAGCTTCAATAAAGATATTTCTCTTACGAATAAAGATAAAAATATATTTTATATTTAAAAAAAGATCCCAAATTCCTTTTGTTTAATTTATTTAGTAATTTTTATTTTTTCATAGATTTGAATAACGAAACATTTTTTAGATCCTTAATAACTGTAATATGTGGGGATATGGATATTGTTTCAAAAACAGGACCCTGGACAAAACTTGTCTGTTATTACTTAATGAGTGGTAAATTATTTAAAGAACAGTAGCAGCATTTAAATTTGCTGATGACAGAGGCACCATTGAAGGAATTTCTGTTTCTATATTTTCCTATCTAATTTTTATATCTGTTTTTATCCCATTGCAGAAAAAAATGTAACAGTTCAGTTTATTAACCCATCTTAGATTGAATTGAATGCAAACATTTTTTTTTCTGTTCTGCAGTGTTATATTTTAATAAAATATAAGAACCAGGAAAACTGTTATACCTACCTAATATTGTGTAGAGCCCCACAAGCAAACAAAAGTACCACAAATGATACGGAATAGACTCTATTAACATTCTGAGGGTGTATTGGAGGCAACTGATATCATAAATTCCATAGAGCAATCTTCTAATCTATAGGAGTGTGATGTAGTGAAAATCTTTTCTAAACAGCATATTAAAAAGCATAGCAGATATGTTCAATGTCTAGAGATTTCTGTAATCTCTGGCAGTCAATGGAAGGGTCTAAAATTACAACAGTGTTTCTGGAGTAATTTGGTAGCAATTCTCAATGGGTCCCATTGAATTCTCAATTATCACATTGTCCCACAGGAATTAGTGAAATCTGTCAGATATGAATGCCTGTAGGTGAACAGAGAAGATTTTTATGTGCCTGCCACTTGTCATATACATCTATTGATATAACAGGTGTTCTATATCATACTAACTGCACTCCATACCAGAGGCTCCACCAGACTGAACAGTCCTTACTGATTCGTAAAGTCCACGAATTTATAAAGTTGACTCTATATCTATGTGCCCATATACTCAATACAAGTGGAATTGAAATTCAAAAATAAAGTGATGTGTTTTGAGTCATCAACAGTCTTGTAAAGATATTGTTTATCCCAAGCAAGGTGTAAAGCTTTCTAATGTGTTGTCAAAATGGTACACTAATGGACTTTCAGCATCAAAAGCCCCTGTCGATGAGAGTCCATTGAATAATTTGCATCCGATGCTTGTGGATGTCTCAGTATTAAAATCTGTGACACATTAAATATTCTTGTCAGCTATAAATGGTTCTATTATTTCAAGGCTTTTTTTTTTTTTTTTTGCCAAAGTTTGATTCTAATTCACATTTCATCACAGCTTCAAAGGTACTTTGTTCCAACTCTAGTGTGTTGATTTTAATATGTCATTCAAAATCATTTACATCTTGATAGCTTGCCAATGTAACAGAAAGAATTGATGTTAACCTTTGCCATGTATCTGTTGTCTTGTATGAGACAACAGATACATGGCATGACTATACCATTCTACACAAGTTTATTGCATAGCTCCTTTATTGTTGTAGAAAAATAATGTCTGAATTTAATAGACAAATTACTGTGTAGTTCCCCCTTTGGGTTTTATGTATTCCAAATATGTGAACATTTCATTGTCTTTCTTTTTTATATTTTCTGATTGGTAATATATATGCGTGTGTGTGTGTGTGTTTGTGTTAGTCATCAAAAGTATGTGATGTATAAAGTTTCCTAGTGAAATTTTTATTAACATATTTCAAATAATAGAGAAAAAAATATGATGCAGCAGTTTTTTATTTACTATTTCTTTGGGTCACAAATTGAAAAAATAAAAAGCTAAGTTTAATGGACTTCTTTTAAGAATTACTTAAAAAAAGCTGAACATGTTGTTTGCAATTTTGATTGGTACTCATTAATCAAATAATCAATTCTTAATTTCCATTTTTTATGTGGTGCAAATGCAAACTAAATGTATATCTTTCTGAATGGTAAAAAAATTCATTTTTAATTATATATATTCATTGATTTATTTATAAAAGGTATTTAACTCATTAACTTATCTAATGAATAAAAATTGTTACAGCTTTTCTATTAATACAGAATTATATATACATAATATGGAATAATATCTTCCTTTTCAACTTTATGTGCATTTTAAGTATGGTTTTTTATAACATAAACGATAATTCTCTTATTTTTACTTATGAAAATGTTTTTGTCCAGTGTAAAGATATATTTTAAGATTCAAGCAATAAGTTCAGTAAGGTGGTTTTTAATTTATTATATGAAGTTTCAATTATTTATATGTAATGTATGTAATTAAGATTACATAACATATATTAATGAAAAATTTTGATTAATATATTAAAATCATCAAATTTTTACAAGATATCTTAACAAACAAGATATACACTAACTATTAAATATGATAGTTTCTGTATAGAAGTTTATTACTTATTATTTATTTAAAACATGCGTTTATCTTATAATGAAAGTTGTTCAGATAATTGCTTTAAAATTAATAATATTTTGTTCCATTTCTTCTTTTCTTAGTCATATTTTACATTATGGATATTAATTGACCTAGTGTTATAGATTTAATCAAATTGTCATTTATTGTTTTTATATTTTAGACTGATTTATTTGAATATTTCACTCTTTAGTTTAGAGTTGTAAGTTTGTTTTATGTGTCAGGAAGTTTAAAAAATATATATTTATTTATTTACTTATTTTGGAAATAATATTAGAAATTACACTTTTATAAAATGTCTAGAAAAAAATCTTTAAAATAGCACCTTTCTTCCCCACCCCAAAAGTTAATTATTATTTTTATATTATATTCTAAATGGAGTATTTTTTAAAGTTGTGATTGAGGGATTTACTCCATAAAATAATTTGATTTTATAATAAATATCACACGATTATCTAAAGTGAGGAAAGTAGGGAACTATAAAACGTAGAAATATATATATTATATATTTCAAAATATATGCATATGTGTAGAATACACACTCATATATATATATAGTTAATAACATGATATTCATTTCACCTCACTTTACTTATACTACTCTAAAATAAAATTAATACAATTTCCCTCCATATAGAGTTGTATTTCTAAAGAATAATAATACATAATGTATCAAGTTTCCAAGAACTTTAAATGTTACAAATGGTAAAATAAAGAAGTAAACTTTAAAGTTCCATAGAGTTGAATATAAAATTAAAAGTAGGTCAATGAAATGTTTAGGGCCATATTAAAATGTTTGTCAAAAAATATTGCTTAAGATGAAAAGACTTAAAGAAAATAGGCTTGCTGATAAATAATAAATTTGAAATTACTGTCTATTTTATGCAGATTATCCATTTTATCCGATAACATTTTCAATGAAATTAGTTATCTTCAGCCTTAGCTATGCAGCACAAATGTATTAAATACTGTAAAATAATAAACTCGAAGATCAAAGGTAAAATTTTAAGTTAGTTGTGATTTGTGAATAAAATCATGAAATAGGATATCTAAAATGATATGAACAGTTGCTCATCAATTTCTCTATCGCATTTTTAAACATAAACTAAAACTTTAACACTATTATAAAGCTGTTAAAAAGATAGTCTAAAATTTGAATAAAATTCTTTTTTGTAGAAATTTGTTAAATAATATGATTAAAGACAATTTTTACATGAAATTCAATTATTTTAAATCAGGTATTTAATTTGCCCTTTTTTTTAAAGATATTGCAATTAGATTTACATTTTGAACAATACATAATGAAATGAAGTTTTAAAACAATGTAAGCTTTGACTTAATCCTCCTACTACTAATCCAGCCATGCAAGTTCAATACTAATGTGCTGTTAAGGGAACAGTTCTTTTTTCAATTGAGGATATAACCTAATGGGATCTTTAGTGATAACTTACTTTACATCACACACCCTTTGTTTGAAATAAAAATTGATTCATCAATATATAACTTTCACAGCTAAGTTAGAAGTGAAAGGGTTAAATAAGTAGAATGCTAGTTCTTCACTGGATAAATTTTTAAAAAAGTAGGTGAAAATAATTTTTTAATTAATTTCTTTTCCACTGATATAATATGACTGGTAATTTGAAATTGTAGGACTAGGATATATATATATTTTAAATTTCACTTGAAAAGTTTCCAAAATTGATTATCTTCCCATATCAAGAAATAATTTACAATTCTTAATGCCTACAGTCGTAAAAAAGTGAGTAATATATTATTCATATAACTATAGCAATAACTAAAAAACATGGGACACAGTTACTTTGATTCATATTAAGCACAATATTCATCAAACTGGAGATAAAATTGAAATGTTTCAGAATTCTCTTATGTCTTTTTGCATACACAAAACAACTGAAATTTTGGCAAACTAATGGAAGGAATCCAAAATTTAAAAAGCATTATTTCAAAAAGGTGCAATTATGAATAATGTATTAATTAATGTTAAAATTAAATGAAAATTCATTAGTTGTGGTTATTTCATTAAATGTAATAATAAAAGATATTTTTAGTACATTCTTATTTGTACAGCAGCACTGTACTTTGCAAATTTTAGAGACATATTTATCATCTATGAATAATTGTGCTACTTATTGTACACTTTGAAAACTTACATGAATGTTATTAAAATAACATTGATTGTCAGAATGGTATTTTGGTAGTAACCATATGCCTCCAGCAAACAAAATCAATAGACTAGCATGAGATCTTTTTCATTTTTTTTGACAATTAATTACTGGCATGTATTCACCAAAGTATTCACTAGTATTCACCAAAGTACAATTAAGATTAAAGATGAATAACTAATTACGATTTCATATTTAAAAAAGAATTTCTATGAATATTAAGATTGACATTTAAAATCTTTTAAACAATAGAACTATCTAAAAATCACTACAAATAAATAATTAATGTCAAGAGTAATTTTATTTAAAAAAATCAAATTCCAAAGCATCTTTAAAACCATTTTCACTTTATTGATCTAATGTAGATAAATACAGTACAATTGGATTTTCTCAAAATAAAAACTAGTTTAGAATACCCATGTAATGGAAGCATAATTTCATTGCATAAAAATCATTAGTATGAAATTCATTGAATTCATAAGAAAAACATTGATACATTTCGAAGTAATACAGAATAAATAATATATATGAGAATAAGGTAGTCAAACAAGAGATAAAATTTTATACAAAGCTAAAACACAAAAATTTAAATGAGTAAACAATGAGAAATACAATAGGATTTTGAGTATATATATAGATAACTGATCTACAGAGATAAAATTTCATAACTGCCAAAAAAACAAATGATTTTACAAACTAATGTAGATATCAGCATGAAAATCAAAAATGAATTTTATTGCTAATTTCATAATGACTTTTCCAATTTCTGGCAATTCTAAACCAGTATTTAAAAGAACACAAACTTATTACAGTTTGATAACAAAACATCACACATAGGCTAGTACACACACTTTGATTACAATGGACCAGATCAAAAAGCACATAGTACATTTACTGACTTTTAGGCTAAATTAAGATATATTATTGTGACTTTAAATATACTAATTTAAAACTCATAGATTAAAAACAGCAGAATTTTAAATTTGACAAATCTAAATTGTAAATTTTTCATATTTAATATGATTCAAATTTCAAAGCAAAAATTTTCATTAATGTATGAGAATTTTTATCTTTTAAATGTTTTTGATGGTGTAAAAATAAGTGATATATGTTTTAATAAAAATAAAAAAATAATACAAAGCAAAATACCTTTAAGATGTAAAAAAACCATGAGATTAATAATAACGGATCAAATGGCAATAGTATACACTTAATTTTAATATTAAAATTCATTTACCATCATAAGTATTAACTTGAGAATAAATACTAACTTATTTAAATAAATAATATTCTATATTTTTATATTTTAATAATGCCTATTTTTAAAAATTATTAAATAAATCTCATATTTTGAGTTGTAATTTATCAAATACAAAAGCTGACTTTTCAGTTTTAAAGCAATATTCTTTCTTCAAAATGCTGGCTCACCCTTGGTAGTCAAAGTTAAATCTGCTGCTTATAAATACTGAAAAATCATAATCCTGTACAGTTACAGAAATAAATATTTTTATATTATGCAGCAAATTCTAAATATGTGACATTCCATCTAGTCCTCATATAATGCACAAGCCTATGGTACATATATGCATAGTTAACAAAGCGCTCACTAAACTAAGTATTTCTAGAAGCAAGCGTACACATGAGTTTATTTACCTACCATGAGTCCCGGGTAAAAACATGTAAAATTCACTGCCATGTAACACTCATATAATACCCTGAATCACACTACATACTATATCATATCATGGGTGGTTGTAAAGGATTGTTGAACATTTTACATTTCCATTTGTTGGCCATTTTGCTATGCCATGCCAACGTACCACAATAACAGGACAATGTAGATACAGTATTAAAAGTCCTAGCAGAAATTCGGCACAGTTGAAGTAATACTAGCAAATCTAAAAATACTATATATTCTTTATTACAACATTTGGATAAAAATAGGAATTAATGCACTTAACAAATATAAGAATATAAAGTAGCTGTTAAAAAGAAATTCCAACAAACTGTTTATTAAGATATGAAACATGATATGTAAAAAAAAGTGCAGAAAATATTCTCATTAAAAAATGACTGTTTATATCATGTGTTTTTGAGTACATCCTTTCTTCACTTTTATCTAGTAAGCTTATCAAAGACGACAATAACATTTTGAAAGTATCAAGTGTGTCATAGGTTTTATTTTTATTTAAGTACCTTCATTAACATGCACACTTTTAATGAGCCTAACTATACAATTAAAAATAGTTAGAAAAGCAAAATCAAAGCTTAAAACATGACAAATATCAACAATCAATAAAATATACACAAAACAATAAATGATGAAGCTAAAGAGAAAAATAATGCAACAAAACACAACAAAATTTATAGCATGCAAATAGAGTATTAAAAAGTAAAATGCATTAATTGTGCCACTGTTAAATATTCAATAAATGAAATGAAGTTTCACACTCACCAATAAGTAATCTATAAACACCCTCTTAAATATACAATTTCATACATAATAAAATCTTAAAGAATATTAATTTCAATTTGATATATAAAAGAAATACCAACTTTTGAAACTAATTTTAACAATAAAAAAAATTGATTATAATTTTCCTAAATACTTTTAAACAGAAATAATCTTATTCAAAAACTAAAACATTTCTTTAATTGCTATTTCATAATTTTTTTTAAAAAAATTCAGCAGTTTCAAATTTTTTTCCAAGGTTATTTTTAGTAAATTAACCTTGCATTCCTATATGGGGTAGGAGTATAAGATTAAAAAATATATATTAATGATATTTTTAAAATTAAAAAATCCAAAATCTTAAAAGCTATATAGAACAAGAAGATTTAACAAAGAGAGCCTAAATATTATGGCAAACAAACAAACAAAAGAAAAAAAAGAGCAAGGATAGAAAGACAAAACAATACTATTACTACAATAACATGCATCTAAATAAAGAAACAAAGCTCATAAATAAGGTAAAGGTTAAAATGAAAATGTAAACATAATAAATATATACACAGATCTCAATCTCAGACCTATCAAATACTGCTCAATGCAATAAGCCATAAACCTAATAACAATCAACAAATGAAAAAAATAATGAAACAATTAAAAAATAGTAGCGATTTCAATATTACATGCTGTTTTTATCATTTACTTCTCTAGTCAGTCTTTTGAAGTTTTTAAATTGTCAGATTTTGCATTCATATATATCTGAGAAAATTTTCTGGCCCTTACAAACAATTTTCATAACCTTACATTATGCAATCAAAAATTTTACTATAGTGGAACTTTCAACTGAAATTACAATAGATAATTTTCAATCTCTATCATCATAATGGAGTCAATTCACATTATCATTTAGCACATGATGTGTCTTGCATAAAATACACATCTTGTATTCCCTATTTCTAATATGAACAATTCATGTAATATTTGCCTAATTTTTCAATTTTATCAAAGTTTTCGGAAAAAAAATGTATACTAAAATTAATTTTACATTAAACTGTTCAAAAACTTTTCAATATTGTTTTAATATTACATTAGAATCATTCTATTTGTTGACATTATAAAACAAATCTGAAATACAGAGTAATTAATAAGTATAAATTAATAAATATGCAAACTTTAGTTTTGAAACTATATAAAAGTAAATTTCATGCAAGTTTTAAAATTTTCTCTTGGATAATTACAGTCTACACTTTAATAATTCATGCTTTTTAAGAAAACACTGAGAATTATTTTCATACTGTAACAATCTTTTCCTTTTGTATAGTAACAGCTAAAAATTCAGCAACAGTTTTTTATTACAAAAAAATCTTCACAAAAAATGTAAATATTGCATAAGATGTTAAATGACAGTCGATATATTAGTAATGTAAGTCATATGAATTAACCCCATTATAACAGTTTTAAAAGCATTTCATTAAAAAAAAATACAAACCTGAACTAATCACACTGAAATCCAATTTCAGATATAAATTTTACAGGGCATTTCAATATATCATCCAACAGCAAAAAATTCTATGGCACTTTATCAATTCAACTATTGGAACATGAATGGCTCATTAACAACTAATGTTTCAAAGAAAATTATATTTCTCAAAGGCTTCTCTCCACACAGCAGGTAAATTTCCTAAGTTCTCCCGGAAGGCTTTATTTTCCTCTCATATGAAATATGACAATTGTCACCAAGTACTTAAAGGGAGTGCCCAAAATTTATAAAGGGAAGAAAAAAAAATCTTATTTTAAATAGAATCTAAAGCAAAAATCAAACATTTTTAGAGTAAATATTCAGATTCCAAGCATTTAATAGAGCCTGATTTTGTTTACAAGCAGAATCTAAATCAATCAATCCCATAGGAACTAAACAAATCAACAGCTGAAGAACATAAAATTATAACTTAAGATTCAATACAAGTACAATAGTTAAATAATCATGCAAACCTCATTTACATAGATAATGGTGAATGGGCACATCAATTAAAGATTTTCATTCTTACTTAGGGCCAGAAAATTAAAACCAGTAACAACTTTTTCCCTTTGTTTTTGTTTTATCTGACTAAAAGGACTTCATAACTTTCAGAGCATTTGGCATGCTTTGAAAAATGAATAGTTGATAAAAGATTTGGCAAAATTTATTAACTAGAATCTCAAGGAACATAAAATGGCCACAACAGTTAAGAAAAACTTAATCCATCAAATCACAGCTAATAAAAATAATTACGAAATACTTAAGGATTTCTGCATGCTTTCTTTGAAGCACTTTACAAAACTGCATAAAACACAAAAAATTAAGTAAATTCAAAATAGTTGGCTCACAGTTTTGAAAATTATCATTAACTCCTTGTGCTGAATTCTTACTTTCCAATAAGGGCTTTAAATACAAATATACATTAAAGAATACTCATTAAAAATATTTTAAGTGTTAGGATCCAAATATACAAACAGCCATGTAATAAAATGAATTAAACTTCATTAATCAGAATCAAAGTTGAATTTGTAATATAAATATGCATACTAGCAAAAAAACATTTAAGCTAAATGTAGCAATTAGTTATCAATAACTAATTAAGAACTTTTAATTATCAGAACTTTTTAAAAATTTATAAATGTGTATCACCGGGAGAAGACATTGATATTAGTACAATCTAGCAAATATATAAAAACATATACAATAAGAAAGGCCAGTTTTTTAAATAAAACAAAGCACCTTTCAACTGATCATGTCTGAAACATTCAGATAATGGAATACAAGGTTCTGCCAAGTTTAAAATGCACAAATAGCTTAAAAGATAATAGACTTGCATTTGCAAATATATATATGTATAATCAAAGTTAAAAAAACAAAACAATATAAGGCTTTTAAAACTAGAAGAACCCACTCTTTCCATGTGTATTAACACTGTAATTTTAGGTATTAGAATACTTCATCAATTCTCAACACAAGGAGTCAATATTAATACATCGAAACATTTTCCTTCACTTGAATATTTGTCATATCCAATATTGGTCAGACACTTGTAAACAATTCCAATTAACACTGATATAAATCAGATAATTAAAAATATATCAACAAAGTTAAAAGATATCAAGAATAGCACAGGTTAAGAGCAAGGGGAAAAAAAGAACAGAAGGGGAAAAAATCACAGATTTACTGAAAATGCTACTGTGGAAAAGCCCATTCATTCTGAGCTATGGCACTCGAAACACAAGCCGCAAGAGAAGCGTGAGCTGCTTGTTTCTCTGTTGCCAGATTGAAGTGGCATGGCTTAGCAATTGGTTTATCACTTGGAGGTGCATTGAAAATATATGGTTTGCTCAGCTGTTTGTTATTGTCGGTGGACAAGCCGAAGTGACACGAGACAGGTTTGCCGATGTCGGTGGAGGTGTGCGGTCCCTTCATACTCATACGTATGTGAAGGTCCAGCATCACTTTGCGAGTGAACTTCAGTCCGCAGTGATCACACACAAACGGCTTCTCGCCCGAGTGGGAGCGCAAGTGTTTCTGCAGATTCCCCTTCTGGCTGAATTTCTCATCGCAGAGCTCACACACGAACGGCTTCTCGCCCGTGTGGATGCGGATGTGCTGCTGGAGGATAGTTTTCTGACGAAACCTCTTCCCGCAGTGTTCGCACCCGTACGGCTTCTCCCCGGTGTGCACCCGGATATGCTGCAGGAGTATCGCCTTCTGACTGAACTTCTTGTCACAATACATGCAGGGGAAAGGCTTCTCTCCCGTGTGAACCCGAATGTGCTGAACGAGGATGGCCTTCTGGGAGAACTTCTCACCGCAGCGCTCGCAGCCGTAAGGCTTTTCTCCCGTGTGGATCCGAACGTGCTGGTGGAGGATCGCCATTTGAGTGAACTTCTTCCCGCAGTAGGGGCAGGTGAAAGGCTTCTCTCCAGTATGCAGCCGTATATGTTGATCAAGAATCGTTTTCTGGTTGAAACGCTTTCCGCATTCTTCGCATCCGTAAGGCTTTTCACCAGTATGGATTCTGATGTGCTGCTGTAAGATGGTCAATTGGGAGAATTTCTTCCCACAATACATGCAGGTATAGGGCTTTTCACCCGTGTGAATACGTATGTGCTGCTGGAGAATAGCCTTTTGATTGAAACACTTGTTGCAATGTTCACAGACGAAAGGCTTTTCTCCCGTGTGAATCCGAAGATGCTGTTGAAGGTTAGCCGCCTGGTTGAACTTTTTATCGCAGTGTTGACAGATGTAAGGGCGCTCCCCAGTGTGGATGCGCATATGCTGAGTGAGAGTCCCTTGGGAATTGAATGTCTTTTTACACACTTTGCATGCAAAAGGCTTTGAATGAAACTGGGCATGTTGATGAAAACTGTTTTTGTCAGCAAATGTCTTACCACATTGATCACAAATTAAAGCAGTTATTGGAGATTTTTCACCATTGATGGGTGGTGGCGGTGGTTGGGGAGGAGGTACAGGAACATTCTGATTATTGTTTAAAGGAGGCTTTTGTTCTTGCTGCTCAAAATTCCTGCCCGGTGGATACAAGCCAAGAGGAATGGACTGGAATGCCATTCCGGAAAAAAATAAATTCAGCATTTAAAATTCTAAAATTTATACTCGGAGAAATTTTATATGTTTATAATTATCACTCTACTCCCACATGTAAAATTCTGAAATGTTCTTTAGATTTCTGCACTATTTTTAAAAGAATGTATGAAACGAAACAAATTATTTTCAATATATATATACATATATATTTAAAACAAAAAATCAAAATAAAGAATAAGTATTTCAATAATTCAGGGAGATAACTTCAAAATTTTTTTGGACAGTTATAACATTACTAAAAATGAAAAAAAATCAACAAAATTTATGAAATTTTTTTAAACAACAATCCATAAATTATTTTTTTCATTTAACCATTTTCACACCATTTCAAAACCATTTAATAATTTTTTTGAAGTCTGAAAAAAGTCAATAGCCTAAGTTCGATGATGATTTATGAATGATTAGAGCTTTTTCTTGAAAGCTACAACAAAGAAATGCTTAGTATGGTATTTATGAAATGCTGTTCTAATATGTAAATCATTTGAAAAGTTCTGCATCACCACTGGTTTTTTTCTATATTATATATTTAGTCTTTAGATACGGAAGGCAAAGATCATGCTTCGATCCTCTAAGGCAGTGTATATCTAAAAAAGAAGGAAAAATATATTTTAGAAACATATTATATACATATATGTGTATGAATAATAAAATTGTAGCTACAATGTTCATCTATAAAAAACTTTATAATCATCTGGGCAATGGAAAATATATAACAATTACAAAATGTCTAAACAAAATAAATTAAGCAGAAAAAATACAGAAAATAATTTTGTTACATCTAAATACTTACTTCAACATAATTTGTCACTGACAAATATTAAAAGCTTATGCAAACAATTAAAAAAAATAGTCTTTAGTAAATTTATTCAAACTAAAAATTTTACATAAAAAATAACTATCATCAATGACTATATCTATATTAAACTAAGGAATCAACTAATGTACATCAGTATACAAATAATTTTCTTTCATCTTAATTTAACTAACTCATTTTTACTCTTACTAAAATATATACAAATACAAAGATAAAAACTTGGGACTTTTATAGCTTGAGAGTTTATAAGTGTTAAAGAAAAATTATATTGTTATTAAATGCCAACTAATTAATTATATTGTTTTAATTTAATTACTTTTGTGCCATAATACAAGCATGATGAAAATACAGTTCACGTGAAAAAGATTGTGATTAAAAAACTTATCAATAAGATCCTAAGAGACCATAACCATTCAAGAAAACAAAATAAAATTTTAAATTACAGGCATTTTAATATATGCTTTATAAAAAAGAAAAGAAAATGACAACACTCACAATTTTTAAACAGAAATAAAAATTAAGCTGTTACCATTTTAGATTTCTGAATGTTTGGCATTTTACCAGAAACTGTGAAAACTGAACTGTTCATTTTCAAATTGTATATCTTAAAATGTCAAAATTAAAAAAAGAAATCATTGTATTGGAAAATTTTTATCACCCTGTAAATATTAATATGCATTTAGTTAAAATGATAAATTTAAAAAATCAATATAATAAAGTATAAATTTAATGAATGAATTTCCTAATATTTTATAAATGCATATTTTCTTCTTTCAAATTTACAGATGGAAATAATGGATTGCAAAGTTTCTAAAGTAGTATTCAATTAATACTCAATTTTTCTAAATCAATCGGTAGAAAACAATACTCCAATATAACTTGAAGCTTATGAATTAATTTAATTTAATTTTTCAAAAATGTTTTACAGAGAAGAGACCCATTTCTGTAGTTTTTGCGCAGTTAATAGATTAGGAGAGGAATCAGAATATGTAAAATATCAAAATTCAGGTAAATCAATATTAATCAAATATTTCTGCATGATATATAGGATATGATATATAAATTTATATATCAGTATGAAATTAATTCAGGATAAAGTACAAAAAAAAATCTAGTGTTAGAGAAGAAAGAAAATGACATGCCTAGCAGTCCAAATATTTATTAACCACAATTGTTTTCTCCTTCAGGGCTTAAGATGATTACTGAGAAAATTTAACTAAGTCTCTAAAACATTTTTAGAATAAAAAATTTAAAATTATTCCATAAATAAAGATAAATTTTAAAATGATTAATATTTATAAAGTAATTAAGAATAAAGTTATTATTTCATTATAAAATGAATTAAAATAAATATAAATGCAGCTATAAATATAAATGTTGAAATATTCAGAAATGAATGTTAAAGAACAATGTCATTCCTCAAAAGTTCTAATTTAAATCAAGTAATTCTTATGCATCTTGAAAACTTCCTATTGATAAATATTGAACATCTCTGTGACTTATTTACTTCAAGTTAAATAATTAAGACTATTAGCATTCGAATTTGAAGCTTTAAAATATCACAATTTTTAGATTAAAAAAAAAAACATTTGTTGGAATTAAAAAATATAAATAAAGAATTTGGGCAAATAATTTATTTCAAGACAGACTTACACAAAATTTTAAAAAATTATAATTTTTGTTTCAATTCTGAATGAATTAACAAATGACTATAAAGAATAAAATAAACAACAGCAACATGTTTTAATTGTTGTAGCAAAATGCTGTTGAATTATATAGGGAAGTTATAATGAAAATGATCCAACTCTGACTTACAATAAGACTGTTCTGATTGATGTATTTTGTTCAAACTTAGTACATATGTTAAGGTGATAGGGGAAATAAATCTGCAACATAAGGAAATGGTTCAAATTTCAATCAATGTCTGAAAATATGGCACATAAAGAAGAAGGGGGGGGGGGGGATGAAAAACCAAAGTTTATTTAATCACTCCATTTCTTCAATCTGCATTAATCATAGGGGCAGAATGAGGGGTTTCTTGTGGGATTGCAGCAACATAGTGTTATTCTGGCCTTTTAATTTAGATAGAATCCATACACTTTATCCCTTAACACAATCTTTCAGGAATTCTCACATTCAGAAACCACAGGGATTCAAGACTGGAAAACAAGAGACTGGGAAGTCAGGTAATGTCTAGAAATTACCTGATCATCTTTAAAATAGATACATATTAGTTCTTTCACTTATAGGACAATATGAAGTATAGCATAATTTTACATAAAGATAGTAGTTAATAAATATTTGTCAGGCAAAGACTTGAGACCATAGAACCTTACAATAATGAGTACCTATGAAGGGACACTTTTTTAAGTCTTAAAGGATTATTTCCACCAAGAAAAAGGAGCCAAAAATAAAATAGTAAAACACACCATGAAGTAATGTAATAAGAATACAGATGCTGTTTAAGAAAAATGCTGAGATATGTAGTGCTATATGCTATACTTCTGAGTTTTCATTGCTTTGTCTCAGGTAAAATGCTTCTCATCTCACCACAAATGCTCCAATGTAATGTCTAAGACTATTCTGGCAAGCAAACTAAATGCAATTTTTCAGATCTTCAGAGTAGAGTTTTTACTCCAAGTGGATATAGATATTCCTTTAAAATAGATTGCAGAATCTTTCACACCACAGACAAATAGAGAGAGATAAATCAAGATATTGTTTAAATACTTATAAAAATATCTTTAAACTAAATGCTCTTTCAATCATATTAATAGGAACTGCTTCTACATTTATTTAAAATTCTTTTCTGTTCTCTTTCTGGCTAATCTCTAATTTTTTAAAATTTAGTAATAATCTTTTTTTAACCCATGCTTCAGAATAAAACATTTCTATGCATCAATATTCTCATAGTGAAGTTAGATTATTACTACAACTAAGACAAAATAACTGAGCTGGAAAAGTTTGACCTTCCTTCTCTAAACCATCTTGAATATCAATTCTAAGGCATTGTTTAAGGGTATTTTTAAATGTCCCTATTTTGCATAAAACATGTTATCTTGTGGCTGAAATTTAAACTATCATTCTTCTGTTGCCTCCCCCCTCTATGATCCATAAAATACTTAAACCAAGTTTCAATTAAATTATCAACTAGAATAGGCTCTGTATACGTTTGAGTAAAAGTTACTTTAATTATAATCACCCTGCACATAATACAGAGTAATTATTTGTATATAATAGAATATTTTCAAAATAATGGGACATATTTTAAGGGTTGATGCAGGACACAACAATAATTATTTATTGTACAGCAATGTATGACCATAAGTGACACAAAAAGATGCAAACACAGAAGCAGGGAAAAAAATTGAAAGGAAAGATGCAGTATTTGTTAACAGCACTGCTGACAAATATGTAGCTTACAAAAACTGTTCAAAATTGTCTCCACCAATAATGATAGATGCTTGACAGAATTGGTGAAGCAATTTGAGAATACGTTCAAAGATGCTAGATATCTCATACAGACATACAGAAGCTACAAATATTTTAGCAATGGGATCCTCTTCTGAATCAGATAGAGTCACATGAAATAAGACTCTTCAGAAGTGCTACAAAAAATGCAAATGAAACTGTATAAATTGAGATATCAAGAAGCCAAGAGGCTCATATATCGTTCTCATATTGCGTCATAAAACTCTTCATCCTCTATTTTTTCCTTTAACCCATTTGACTTTCCTTTAATCCTTCTCTTTTTTTAATGTTAAGCTTCACTGCTTTATACAATAAACTGCTGCCCTATATAATAAATAATTGTTAACGGGTCCTGCACAAACCCTCAAAAATTGTATCATGAATTCTGGATCATCCTGTATAAAACATTTGAGCATGGTAGAAGTTCCTTATTTTCTTTTTCAATATCTATTAAGAAAGTTCTACTGAGCTTAATGTATTTTCTAACTAAAACTAAAATTGTAAAAATTGGAATGTGATAGAACACTTATCCAAGTCTACATATTTTTAAAAATTAGAAATATGCAAATAAAAAAATTATAATATACTTCAAAACAGTGGTATTTTATCTTATCCATGCCCTACAAACTATATTAAAAATTTCTTTTTAGTGAGACATAATTCACAATAAAATAACTTTGAGCAATTTTTATTTACTGGAAAGAGTCTAAATATTTAATTGTGATCAATGGATGGAAGGTTTCTGCTCTTAAAATTTGGTAATACAATTTTTTATAAAATAATAATTCTTTAAATTAAAATATTTTATTCCTTAATTTGTTATTGAAAATTTTTATAACATTTTCATATTAACAATGGTAAGTAATCTCAACTACATTAATTATATTACATAGAATATTCTTCATGCCGCACTTGAAAACTTTTATTGTATCTCGAAATAGTCATATAAGTAATCAACACAGTTTTGAGTTAAAATGAAATACCATGGTCAGAAATGACATGGTATTCATATGCATGTGAAGGGGGAGGGGACAGAACTGAGAAACAGATATCAAGTAGTTATTCTTTTTTAATTCCAATGTACCAAAAAGTTTATTTTATCTTTAATAATGCTATTCTTACTAAAAGAGCTATTATAAATATCTTAAATCACTTATATTCTTTTATTTCTGCAGATTTTTTTAATAAATAAAAGAATTAGCCATTTAATTAATCTGTCATAAAAATTTCCTTCTTAAATATAATAGCGAGAGTAATTGAGAGCAACATTTGATGAAATACTTTGAATTCCTGCAATTTATAAACAATTTACAAATTGTCCATCTGAATACACGCTTTTTTTAAACAATTTAAATACAAAAAATATTTTTATTTTCAAATGGGCTAGAATTTTATCAAATTTTAATATTAAATGCATTGTAACTTTTTTATAAGTGGTTAAAATTATATAAATATTTGACTTCTCATGTCATAAATGTAATCTTTATTGATAGTACTTCAAATTTTTGCACATAATTACATAATTTGTTAAAGTTAAATATTTCACTTTTCATTAAAAAATATAAGAAAAAATTATATTCCAATCAATACTTTTTAAATGTAATACAAATATAAAATTGAATTTCAAACATAAAATATATTCACACTTTTATAAAAATAAATAAAGAGAAAATTAAAATTTATAAAATTACTGAAATAATAGTTACCATTTTCCATACAATTATATATGCAAATAAATACCATTAGTATCAGTGACTGCTGAGCTTACATATCATTAAGCTGACAATTTACAGAAATAGATTCCTAAATTAACCCCTCAGATGTCTGTATGATAATAATATTCATTACTTTATGATTTACTTTGTAACAGTTATTTTCAAAGCCTTCATCTCCAATTCATTAAAATTTGTATGAACAAATGACCTTTTTATTAGTTCTAACTAATATGAAATTTTAGGATATTGCATTGCTATTTGATCTTAAATTATACAAATACTATCTATAACAGTAAAATCTTTAAGATACTACCGTGTAACACTAAGTTGATGTATATTCGGTGTTACAAAATATTGTTCGTACATAAAGAAACTGCAGAATATTTTTGTAATCCAAATAGATTAGCCAATGATAACTGAAAAAAAAACCTTGCCAGATGAAATAATTTTAATGACAGCTCTCAAAATAAAAGAAAAAGTCACAACTACAATAAGTGATGATGAAGAATTTTTTGCTTTCTTAAAATAAATTAGCAGATGAATGTAACATGCAAATTAAGAATAAAAATTCATACTATACTTATCAGCAGTTATGCTATTTATATGTTAATTTAAAATATGCTTAAAACATGTCAACTTATTCTGAATTTATCAGATTCAAAATTAAAAACACATTTCCCCATTAATATTCTTTTATATTATTATTCATATATTAGTAAAACTAAAAAAATGATTAAGAATCAGAATCCTATGAAAAACAAGAAAAAATTTAAATACTATTTTACTTTCAGCTATGCCATTCAGATAATTTTCCAAAATACTAAAAAATATAAATATGCATTCATTTGTTAAAGCATAATTAATATTTTTTTTATTATTATTAACAATATTTTAAAAAATCATTCTTAAAAGTTTTACAGGAGATTAAAATAAAAATACAGCTCCAGCATTTGGTAAAAACGAAAGCATCCAAGCATCATATTCACAAGAATGTACTGTTATTTAAAATAAAACTGTCAAAAAATTCGTAATAAATATTTTAAAATAATTTTCGAAAGTTCATACATACTTTTTTAATATTAAACTTGTTAAGAAACTTAAATGCACGCAAGAAAATACATCAATGAATAGATGAAAAAAAAAGCACCTTCATGTCTTTGATACTAACACATCAAATAGAATTAAAAAAAGTTTGTCAAATTATTGAAAGTTTGAATTATTACTAATAAGCAGGGAAAAAATGCTAGTCGAATATTTTCAAACTGTCTCTAACAAGCAATTAACATGATTAAGTCATTTTTTTAAGTTGTTAAGTTGACGATCTAAACAAGAACTATTTTTCTGTAGAGGGTACACTCCGCACTGCAGATGGTTTTTTTTACATAGAATAAGAACCAGGATGCGCGAATAGAAAATAATTGCACATAAACGATTACGTAAAAAAACACTTTTACTAAAAAACAAAATCTATAAGTAAGAAAATCATTTTCACCAATGGAATTTTTTATGTCAAAAGATAGAACGATACCTTGATGTAAGTGACGCTGCCAAGCTGCATTTTTTGCATGGCTTTTTTTTTGTAAACAATCACCGCGCCTCAGCTAAATCGTTGCCACTAAATAATTTTAAATTTAAAGTTCTGTAGTATTGATGAATGTCATTTGTCTCGTTCATTGGCTATCTTTCCCAAAACAAAACTTTCGAAAATGCTTCATTATAACAAGCTGGATAAGAGTTAACAAAACAATAATGTTAGATGAAAGACTTAAACGTTCTTACAGTAGTAGCTGATTTATTAACTTAAAAGAAAAGGAAGACATTTTTTGAAGTGCGTGTGGGTGTTTTTAAATAATTTGAAAAAAAACAAAAAAACAACAACATTTCATTGCATTAAAATAAAAGGAAACAAAGAACTGAAAGAATAAGAAAAAAATACAATAACTAAAGCATTGTTATTATTTTCATTTGATTTCTACAAGGATATAGGATGATTTTAGTTAAAAATGTTTCACTTTTTAGTTAGCATTAAAAATGTGCTCACTCAGATTAAGGATAAAACTACATATGTATTAGAGTAATAAATATTATACAAAATGCATTGGATTTTTATTCATTTATTTTTGTACGAATAAAATCTTGATATTGGAGATAAATTATACTCTTAAATGGATTTCGGAATGATTTGATAGTTCCGAATAAATCTTGCTTCTCGTACTAAACGGCTACAAGTAAGGAGAAAAAGAAAAGATACAGTAAGATATAATAACTCTTTTAACTTTTATCAAACCATGAGGTAATGATCAAAGATGACATTATGTTTTTTTTTTTCTTCTGTTACCCATAACGACATACTTTAAAAAAGCCTTTTCAATTCCATCCTCTTCTATTTGGATAAAATATTTAATCTTTTAATTTCGATTTACTTTATATTTGATATACTTATTACTTCGTTTGTAACTAAGGCTATTTTTCAGCCGAATTTCTGTTTGAAAGTAAACGACACCAATGATATAATATTTATTACCTAACTCCAACCTAATTTGAATTTTAAAGGGCATGAAATGCTTACAAACTTTTATGGCATCCCACATAGGAGATCTGATCCACGCTTGCACCTCCCTGTGACTAAAGTAATGATTCTTAACCTAGGGAACATACTTTCTTAGAAGATGCAAGAGAATAGCTAACTAAATCTAATTATTGAAACATAGAAAAGGGGGGGGGGAATCTGCTGATACAAAAAATAAAGAAAAACTGCTGTTTTTTTGAAAAGGTCAAGTAATTTCTTTTGTTTGATTGAAAAAAGTGTAAAAGGATACATATTTAAAACTGGGAGGGGGGGTAGATGGGAAAACAGAAAGAAAAAAAATGTCATACGCAGTTCAATTAAAGTTCTGTTTTGAAAACAGTTTGAAGTTATTATCATTTTCTGCTTAGATTATCTTAATGAGAAGAATTTCCAGCTAAATCCACTCAATTAATTTTTAATGCGGAATTTTAGACATTAACAATAATTTAAAAAAATCAAATGAAAGTAAAAAATTTGAAAATTATATACACAAGCAAAGTTTCATATAATCCTAGATACTGAAGATTAACATGTATCAATACAATATCAAATGTTATTTTTTTCTATTTTTATCAAACGGATATATTACTGATGAATTATAAAGTACAAATAATAAAAGAAAATAAAAAATAGCTTTAATCAGATAAAACAAATTTTACTTTAACAAGAATTGACTTAAATCCTTGTTTTATTGCTTACACTTTTTCATCATTTCATCTCAGAGGGAACAATTTATTTGAAAACAGCAATGCAATTCTGAAATAATTTCTTGCGAGGTTTTGATAATTTTAATGTCAATCAGTATGAACTATGGCAATTATAAAATGTAGTTGCATTATTTAATACAGCACATAAATTTAAATAAATTATATAATTGATTGAAATAATTTAATTCAAATTTATATTTATTCATTTTGTAATCTATAGAAGACACAGTTCTTTTAGTAAGGAAATATAACAAGGAAAGTGTAGACAGCTAATTTTAAAAATATTAAATATTATATTGAAAGAAGTTGCACACTTAAGCAATAACTGAGTAAAGTTTAATGATGAATCAGAAAATTAAAAGTTAAAATAAAGAAATATCCTGCAAATGACATGATTTTTCCATGTGTTCATAAAAAATTTCCAATTTATTAAATTGGTAAATGCAACGAGAGATGCATACATGTTAGTATTAATATATCTTTTAAGGTAGAAAGCTGTGTGATCTAATAAAAATTTCAGTTATTTTATAAAATTTGAATTGAGTTAATAATAAATGACAATTTTTAATATTATCAATAACACTGTATTTGATAACTTGAGTTATCAAGCATATAATATGATTGAGTATATATATATATATATATAAGCTAATATTAAATAATATAGTGGTTATCAATGGAAAAACCACTTTTTTAAAAAGTTCTTACTACTGTTTTAAAGTAATGAAAACAAACTGATGTTAAAATCAGGAGAAGCCATTAAAAAATATTTACAGTATGATACATCTTGCAGATTTATTTTCTACCATTAATTTTATTTCAATCCATACTTTACCATGAAAAAATATTAAAACTAATTAATTCCTGCTCACATTTTAGAACAATTGATATTTCATCCATTAATTTCAACACCCTGTATTTTACACAGAAAAATAATCTAGAATTAATTAATGACCAACATTACCAACTGATGGTATACATTTAACTTAGAAAAGTATTGGTTAAATGAACTAGGCGGCACTTATTGTGAATTTTATACAGTTTTGTGTAAATCTATTTTTTGTTTGTATGTTTAGTAATAAAAACAAAAATTAAACCAAATTAATTAGGTAAATTCAAACTGTGAAAATCTAAATAATTGAGTTCTAATATATGCATAAGATTCTGGTTGAATATTCAGATTTAGGATTTGCATCAAATCCTTTATTCATGAATTGATTTTCAGTCCTGCTTTTAATATATTTAAAAAAAAAAAAAAATTCTAACTTTAGAGTATGTTCCTATAAAATTATGGCATTTTAAAATTCATGTACATAGGTTATGTAAATAACCCTATAAATATCTACATGAAAAAGTAAGTAATTAATGAATATGAACTGTAATGAAAAATTTGAGTAATGAAACATTTCAATAGATGTGTGATGATCTAATTTTCTTTCAAAATCGGTGTAATAAGATGAGCAAAGAAACAAGGAAAAATTTATGAAAATATACGTTGATTTTCTCTTTCAACAGTAACTGCAAGAATACATCAAACAGAAAAATGGAAATATTTACATGACTATACATTAAAAATAAGTTCACACACAAACAAAACAAATTCATAATTTAAAATTAAGTATTTTAAAGAGCAGTTAAAAAACACATATTATAATATACATGGCTCCAATTATTTATAAGATAATTCTAAAGTTAGAAATTTCATTTGCAAAGAGTTGATAGTCTAGAAAATAAGACAATCTCAACATAATTTTAACTTCACATTAAAATAGCTACATGATAAAAAAATATGAAAATGGCAACAATGATCTGATTTGAGAAATACAATGTTTGAAGAATGCAAGATAAATGTAAATGTTTTAATTTAGTTCTTTGCATATAATAGTTGCAGCGATTTTAACGCACTGTTTATATTTCTAATTAATCAATGACCTGAGAAGTCCAAAAAACACAATTTTTCTACATCCAAACTGAAATATTAATGAATTAAAAATTTTAATAAAATGACTATATAAATGTGATATCAATATTGATTTAGAAAAGAAATAGTAATTTAAGTATTAAAGAACTTTTGATTAAATTTTAAACCATATTATAGATTTTTTAAATCCTTTTTTTCTAAGATTCCATCTTATTTCGAATCAATATTTTGCAATATTCTTTATCTTTATAATTCACTTTTTTACAGCTATGTTTTAATTAATAACAAATAAGTTAATTATTTTCTTAAATTGCAAAACTAATCAAAAGATATATTAACAATTAAAAAATAAATGAGCATTTGGTGAATAAATATGCGGCTCATATTTGCATGAGATATTACACGGAATAGTAATAATAATAATAAATACATATGACTACAACATTATAGTGTTAAAGTACAATTGTCATTCTAATTCTTTTAAGGAATTTATTTGAATTCAAATTCCTACCTCTAGAGAGGTGAATTAAATGTGGGATAGCATTAAACAAAATATTTTTTAAGCTTTTCAAAGTTGTGTTTTTATAAGAATGAAAGAAATAATTAAAACTTTTTTTGAGTTTCTACATTTATCTTAACATTTGACACTCAAATACAGAGCAAATGCACTTTTAATAAGAACTATATTTTATAAAATATATACATAAATGCACAAGTTCATATACATACATTTGCAAAATATAAATAAATACCTTTCTAGATCTAATATGAACTGTCTTACACCTATACTGCACTATTTATTTAAAAATTTATATAAATAAGGAATAAAAGATAAAATAATTTTAAAAATTTCAGCTTAATTTTTAATTGGAATTTTATTGCAAAAAAACATTTTTCCATTCAAAATAAAAATTAAATAAACAACTTATTATTAAATTTGACAAATTTAGTTAGAAATAGGAATAAATGGTTAGAATGTAAATAACACGGTATTCATTTAAAAAATAACCTTTGAATTGCAGCTTTTAATTTTTAATAGCATTAAATGAAACTATGTATACCTACATTTTATGTTTCAAGTCAATTATGTCAAGAACTGTAATTATAATTATTTAAGCATATGATAGAAAAATATCTTGTAAAATGTAAATATTGTTGATTGACTGAACAGTATTGTTTACTTTACACAAATTACATTTCAGAAATAACAACCATTTCTAAAATTAATATGATATATTTTATAAAATTTAATTCATTCAGACTTTGAGCACTTATTTAGGATAATAATTTTTTAATACTTAAGGACACATTGATAGGAAAGAAGTTTTCAGCAAAAATTTGTTTTCAGCCATGCAAGCATGGCTCTGAGAGTCTGATTCTATAATAAAACAGAAAAAAATTTAAGACATTTATCAACATGAGATTGCTTTATATTGCCATATACTGTTTTATATACCTTTAAAAAATGACTGTCCAATTAAAATTTTTCTTGAAATTTTCATGATAATAAGAAATTGATTTTAACTAATTTTGATGAAATTAAATCGTAACTATTTTTTGCATTTCAAAACAAGGTATTTAAATTCAATGTTTGATTTTTTTGATGAATATATTGCAGATAGCATTGCATTTTCTTTCACACTGCGTGCTTCAACAGAAAATAATAAATGAAAATAATTATTAAAATTATATATTTTTAAGATTGTTTTATATTTTTAAAATTGATTGCACAGGGAATTAAATTTTAGTTAATTTATTGATTATAAAATATATCTAAGATAAAAATGCTGTAGCTATAATGAGAAAATGTATAATAATATGGAACACATAATGAAATTTTCCAAAGTTTCCAGTGAATTTATACAAACTATATTTTGTCACACTTTTAATAATGAGAATACTTATTTTATGCACAAATAGATGATAGTTCTCTTGGAATTCCTCACAGTTTTGTACATTTGAGCTTTGATTCAATGTATGAGCAAGGTACTGAGCATTAAAATTTGAATTTATCTCTAGTTTTACTTTTATTATCTGAAAAGGAAATTGGATGACACTAGGTTTGCAGTAAACATGAATAACAATATCAAATATTACATTTTGATTAGAATTGAAGAAATTTTCTGAAATCTGATTTGCAGTTCATTTTTGATGAAACTGAATGTTGTTGTCAAAATAAACCATTTCCAGAGAATAATAATGTATTTGTAAAACTTTTCCAAGTTGAAATCTGAACTAGAACTAGTTAAATTTTCAAAGTGGTTTCTAATCTAATTTACAATGAATTTTAAGGGAAAAAATTGTGAATAAAAAAGGCAATATTTTAAAATAAGATTTATTTTAATTAAAAAAATAATTATGCCTTTAGTTAAGAGGCTGCTAGATTTTCTGATCTAATTACATTTTTTTTTTTTTTTTTAGTTTTGTCACAAAACTCAAAATTACTACTTGGATTGCAACTATATTTCCAAATGATTTTTTTTTCTTGATAGATGTATTAAATTCATTGTTTGTTTAAAATCTGACACACTAAGAAAAGGACAATTCCTCAATTCAAAATATATATACCATTTCCAGTTTTTTTTACCTTTTTTCACCACACAGACTAACTACTACTAAAAAAAATCATACAATTTATAAAAAAATAATTCTACTAAAATTGATTTCTAGGAACTGCAGTATGCTATGTCTAAACAGTTTAAGAAGCTAAATGAATAATAATAAATATAAATTTAACAAAATTTGAATCCAATCCAAGCAAGAAGTAAGGTCAAAAATAGGAGTGACAAAAAATTAGATGAAATGAAAAAGAAAATAATTATAACAAATACTAAACTGATATCAATTATTTCATAAAAACATGCCAATATCAAATAGTAAATGGTAATGTCAGGTTGAAATAAATTAACAATATTTACTGATGCAGAATTTTGAGACAAAAATTATTAAGAAAGACATTTAATAAACAAAATTCTTTTTTGTAGAGAATAATATAATAAGATCAAAGCAGCATGAGGACTCATTTATTGCTATATATTTTGTAATATGCTACTGTTGACTGAAATTTAAATAGTATTGTATGATCAATGATGGGATTCATTGATTTTTAAAGACAAAATTGTGAACTTATGAGTAAAAGCATTAACTATATTATAAATATTTAGTATAAAAAAAAATAAGTTATATATTGACATATTTCTAGAATTTAAAAAAAATTGCCCTCTCACTACTAACTTGGCTGTGGAATTCCTATATACAGGTGAGCTAGTTTCTGTTTCAAATGAGCAGTACAGGATGTAAAGCCAGTTATCACCAATTATGTCCTCAGGGAAGAAAAATCAGCTATTCATACTTAATGATGATGAATTGATTTGCCTAGCAGGATGGCTGTAGCAGTTTATGACATAAATAAGGCATTAAATTTGTACTTGGGGAACTTTCAAAATAACATTCTCAAACTATTTTTAAATTTATATATTTCATTTATTAAACTCAGCAGTGATTTGAATGAGGGAAATATTAAGAAGTAATATTATCACACATAAAATAAAATTTTTTAAAAACTCTTTAGAAATGAGAACTGTAACAGCCAATAAGTGACTCTATTGTGGTTCCATATCACTCATAATATTGTAAAGTGTAATTCACAGAGATAATCCATTCCACCATTCAATAAATATATACATTGTATGCAAGTGCTTTCAAGTTTTGACTACCTTCAGGAATCTGAAACATTAAATATATGAATATCATATAGTTTATAACCTTCTCTAACTGCACTTTGTATTATGATAAACAGAAGTTATTGCTGATATATAAATTTTAATTACTATACATTATTGCTAATACATTTTTTTCTTCTTTTTTACTAAACATTAGTTTAGATTTGACTAGAAAAATAATTACATTTATATACTGTTGCTCAAAGAAATATATCATTCAAAATTTTTTTTAAATATTTATTTTAAGGAATAAACTTAATTTTTAACTATCACAACAGCAGATATAAATAAAACTCAGTCCTCATTATATGTGAGAAAAAAAATGCTATCTTTTTATATGGAAACATATATTATAAAAAGTTTGAAAAAGAAAATTTGCTTTATAAAGATATTATTTATACAATATGTTTAGCCAATTCACATGAAATAATTAATTTTTTGGAGGGGATTTTCAATTTTATTTGTTTAGAGTATGAAAATGTAATTAAATAAATGTGGAATTTGATAAAGTCAGGATAAATGTAAATATTCAGAGGGGATAATTTGTTACAGTACATAGAAAATGATGTAGTATACATACCGCCAAAGTGAATATAGAGGATTCTTATATCATTTAACAAGTATAATTAAATAATAAATGAAACTGTGTGATTAAAAAAAAAGGAGACAGCTTAAAACCAAGCAATTTTTAAAGGAAGAATATCTTGTTAGATAAATAAAATTTAAAATAATCAATGTAAGTTAAAATAAGTATGGATAAATATGGAAGATAAAGCTGTAGTATTAAATGAATTCTGCAGAAACAAAAATATTAATACTTCAAAGTTCATTCCAATAACAGAATGAAAATAATAATTAGGCATTTAGCATGAAAAAAAAAATCTATTTGTAGTACACAAAATTACAAATAAAGCATTAAATGATTATAATAAGAAGGAATTTTATATATACATAAAAAATTAAACCAAATGGAGATACAAAATTAAAATATTATAGTTAAAACATATTTATGCTTTTTCAGGTATGTAAATGAAAGGAAACTGCATGAAAAATAATTGTATTTTCTACAGAATGCATGAATTATGTGTTTTATCTATTTCATTTTTTACTTTTTGTTTTCCTCATTTAATATTCTTCTTTAATCTGGTTTGTTGTTGGCATTCCTCTTTGTTCCGATTTGCTTTCATTTATTAAAGAATCATATTATATATATATATATATATATATATATATATAATTTTTTTCCCATATAATTAATTTTGTTTCTAAACAATACTCGTCTATCTCATACTGATATAATAAAAATATTAATGCATTGATTAGAGCATTTTGATTTGAATATGAACTTGATTTACAGAAGCATTTGATTAAATAAAATAATTTGTAAATAAAACCTCCTAGTTTTTTTCTTTAAAAATATTTTTGATAACTAATTTATTTGTAGAAAAGAAAAATTTTAAAGATTTTTTTTTCTTTGAGCATCAGTGGGTTTAACTCGTAATAAATTCTGTGAAGTAAGCAAAATCATCTACAAGACATTCCCCCAACCTTCAAACTGATGCAACTTAAAATGATAAATATACACACAATATTCGTTTTTCAGCTGCTTAGCATTACACAATTTAAAATCACAGTAATTTTAAAAAAATTGCCTATTAATGATTATTTACACATTCTCAGCATTTATCATACATGCTCCAATTATGACTATACAATGTTCATATGGTTCAACAAAATGATTGAATGATATTTCATATCACTAGTAAACAATGATGGCAATTATTAAAATATAGCTATGGTCTGAAAAGCAAATGAGCATTAGCTAATTTCAGCGCCAGCAAAACGAAAGGGATATACATCATAGTGCGGCTGTACAGGAACAGGAGGTGGTGCCTCCATTGGTTTAGGAGTTCGATTCATTTGCTTTTTCTGTTCTTGAGGATATTTAGGCATCCCATCAGATGAATTTTTAGTAGAATTTTCACGCTTAGATTTCATTACTAACATGTCCACTAAATGAGCAAGATTTTTCACAATAGTATCTGGCTTGATCACTTCATTTTTAGCATCATCAGGTCTGGTGAAAGGAAAAAAAAATTTTTTTTAATACAGAAAATACAATTTAAAATAACTAAATATTTGAGATATCATTTGAATTTTTAATTACCATCTGATTTTGAAACCATATAAAGAATATTAGAAAAAAAAACATCATTAACTTGAATTATTATTATAAAATATAGATGCTATTGACATCAAATATTCTAAACTTTCAAACCATACCAACTTGATAACATTTAACCTATAATGGCGTACTTAATATGCATTGGGTTAATATAAGGGGTAATATTTAGTCATAATAATGGATAAGTGAATTATTTAGTAAACTAGACTTAATTTTAAAAAGTAGATATTAAAAACTTCAAATACTTTTTATCATTTACAATTTAATTTATAAATTATTGATATATTACAGAACCTTGAAATATTTTTTAAATTTCATCATTGGCTGGCAATACTTATATGGGATCAAAATATAATTCAAACAATTTATTAATTGATAATTAAATTAAGAAAATATTAACATGCTATATTGCCATTCAGAATGCACAAATATATATAAAAAAAACTTTTAACACATTAGAGTGAAAATAATAATAAAAAAAATTATTGCAAATTGTTATTTTTATAAAACAGAAATGAGTGAAAATAAATAACAGTGGATTAAGATATTTTTGTCTCATTAAAAAATCTCTGATTTAACTACTGTGTAGAAAAAATTTCTACTGTCTACAATAGAAATGTCTGCATAAAAACTTCTGAAATTATAATTTTATGAGGAGGAAACAAATATTTTAACAATTATGTGAAGTTAAAAGGAACAAAAAAATAATCATATACAAGCATTTTACTCAAACTGTATTCCTTGAAAGTTTAATAAGTTAGATTACAATTTTTTAGCAGAAACAAATAATACTATTTTAATTAGAGGTCACAGAACATTATATTTCAAAGAGATTGAATTTCTTAGTCAATGAGGGAATCTCTCTCTCACACATACACATTTCAAATTTTTATCATATTAAAAAAGATTAAATAAATGTGCACAAATGGGCTATAAATAATCAATAAATTGTCACTAAAGACAAGCTATAGCTTTTAGTCTTACAAATTATTTCTCAATTTTCACCTGAATTTTCCAGTCCTGACTAATATTGCTCGCATTCCACACCTCTGAGCAGCTTGAATATCATTTTCAATGTCATCGCCAACCATGAGTATCTACACACAAATAAGAAGATTAATTCAATTATTAAAAAGAATTAAATTATAAAGGAAAATTGAAATTTTTAATGATTGGAAGTTGCTGAATATTGAACAATTAGAATAAATCATTTAATAAACATTTATTGTAAAAAATAAATAAAAAGTAATAAGCATTTTATAATTTACAGAGCTTATACAATTTTTATAAGTTATATAAAAATTGAGATTTTCAAATGGATTGATAGATCAAAATACCTCTTGAGGACAGATACCCAGACCATTAACTGCATTCATAATGAAATCATAACAAGGTTTTCCAACAACCATGGCTTCTGCACTACAGGCATACTGAAAAATATGATACATACAATTTAAGCATCAGTTTCTGGTCTTTATTTTGATTCATGCTTGATTAATATAAATATTAATATTTCTTATACATATTTTGACAAAAATAGAATAAATCCTCAAACCTTTTAGCATGAAAATATGAATATTTTTTTTAACCATTACAATAATTCGCTACACTACACTCTTGATAGATTATTAATCATAGAATGCTGTTAATGGATATATATATATATATATTTGGTAAAAAAGTCGAGTTTTGAATACAGAGTTCTATTGTTTATTATATGTAATTTTTTGTGCAATTCCAAATGTGAATCATACACTTTTTTTCTTTTTAATATCATTTTGTGTATTATCCCTAACATTCTAAAATTGTCATATCATACATAATTTTAAAACTGTCATCGCCAAAGATAATTAGGAGATGACTGCACTTTTCTTTTTTGAGAAGCAACATACAATAATATTCAAGTAATAATGTAGAAAAAATAAAATATTAATTAGATAGAAAATAATAAAGACACATGCAAATAGAAAAAAACATTCGAGAAAAATACACTGCAAATAAATGTTATTTAATTAAATTGAAACTGTAATTAGAAAAATAATTGCATTAATTATGACAAACCTCTAAAGCTGCTGCATAAGAAGCTGCACCCAAGACTAACTCATTCTTTTCTTTATAATATTTCCTAAAATTATCAAAATAAAATATTTATTTCCTTAACAAGTGTTATGAAAAAAAAATACACAACACCACATTAAAATACATTATTATATATAGAACTGATTCATATTCATGTAAATAATAACAAAGTTTATAAAAAATATTATTTAATGCATTCACAAGAAAAATAATAATGCAATTCCTCTGAAATTATTTAAAAAAAAAAAATATTTTGACACATGAAAACATGTGTCAGAAAAATATAGAGAAATAATAAAATCGGTTAAAATTCCATTATGACTATAAAAAAATATTAAAGAACCTGCACTTCAAAATATTTATAAAAATTAATTAAAATGAAATAAATACTGTGCAATTTGATGATTCTATTGAATAGATAACTTTTTAAATTTTTAGACAATGCAAACATAGGTCTGGTATAAGTTGCCTAATGTTATGATGAAAATATTATAATTTTGTTTAATTTTCAGTTAATTAAAATTCTAATAATCTTTTTAAAATCTCCTCTCTTGGTGGGCATATGTTATCCAAGAGTCACCTAAATGTAGAGTTTCAAGTCTCATGGTTTGTGAGATTTTAGGAGGAGTGACTCAGTCAACAGTAAATACAGGTCATACTATTATAAGTACAAAGCAGATTTTTTAAAAAATTACACTTAAATTTAAATATATCAATTACTGATACACTTACTCATTTCCCAGTTTTACAAGAACAGGACTTGGAGAAGAAGTGAGTACTTGATAAGCTTTATTGAACATTTCTGCAGAGAGATTACCACCCATATCACCAATTACAACACAATTTGGAGAAGATTGGTCTATTTTATCAAATGCAGATTTGATATCTAAAAAAATGAGTCATCATTGTTTAGAAATAAATTATATGCATAAATATATAGTTTTATGTTGAATTTATTTGTTTCATTCAGAATATAAATATATATTCCAATATGTTTGAAATAATATTAGTATTCTTTTTGTAAGCAGGGAATCTCAAAAATATAAGAAGAAACCTTTCAAGCAAGTTTATCCACAGAATAAGAAATACTTGTAACTCATATTTGGGAACATCACTGTTAGTTTACAGGTAATATTGTTCATCAAAAGAAAAAGTAATTTGCATATGAACATAATGCAGCTACATATGATCATGTATTCATAGTATAGAAACACTGAAATAAAATGATGAATTGCTGCATGAATGTATCCCATATAAACATGCATTCATCGCTCTTTGTTTGCATGTATGTATTCAACAGTTACAAAATTATGAATAATTAAGAGATATCATTTAAAAGAAAGAACTATCCTCATCTGATACAATTCTTGACATGGAAAAAAGCATGTACGATTATTCCAGCAGCATACTATTACCAAGGAGAATTATTCCACTAACAATATAAGGTAAATTTAAAGTTATATAGCAATAAATCTTTGTAAATTTTTATTCAATTCATTCAAAAAATTTGCAAAATATTCATTAATAAATTTTTATTCAGAATTCAAACAGACAAATAAGTTTTCTGGAAATGTTTCATAAATAATCCAAATATTAGCCAGAACCTAACTGATGTGATCAAAAGCCAAGATGAGTAATTTATTAACCTATATAATTGACAATTTAATTAATAATCTAAATAATTACAAGAGAAAAATAGAAAGCCAATCCATTTAAAATGTTCACTTTTATCACAACTGACATATGTGGTCTGCAAAATATTTTTTCACAAGAAAATACAATCTTTGCATGCCACATTTTTCATATGATTGAATATCACAATTAATGGAAAAGGAAAAAGTTTACTAAAGATAATGGAAATTTCCAGTATCACTAATTTTAATGTCATATTAATAATGTTAAATGCAAACAGTTACAAACATTAACAGTTTATATAAATTTTTATATACCTGTTTTGCTCATTAAATATTCATCAATATTTTATTTTAGAAAAAATATAAATTATCATTAAATAGCTACTTTATTTTATTTACATAAAATTACAAAAAAAAAGAGATTTTTTTTGAAAATTTAACCATTTATATCAATGTATTTAATTACTTTTATTTTTCTGTATAGTATAATATTTTAACTCTTATAAGTTTAATTTTATTAACAGTTCAAAATATAAATTAACAACACACAACATTCAGATTACAAAATAGATTATAATAAAAATATTGTAAAAGTACTTCTTTTTTTTAAAGGTATTTTGAAAATTCTTAACAAACTGTAACTAAATATTTCTTTGCTAAAATAGTTTTCTAATATATGGAATGATACAAAAATACCTTTACTGATCAAAAAGAAAAAGTTTATTTTTCTATTTATGAATGCAATAGAAAATTAAAATTGACAGAAATTTCATTAATTTGGGGAAAACATAATTTTTAAATTTGCAGAGAGTGCTCAATGCTGGGTTATTAAAAATTACACTAGGAAATTACACACACTATTTACGTCTTAAAGTTTCAGCAATTACTTTCTATAATTAAAAGATATTTACCTGGATGAACCATTAAATAAGGCCTGAGTCCAAGATTTTCCAAAGTATTTATAACAACTGGTAGAGGAGAGCAGATTTCATTTTCTGAAACAGTAAAACCTAAAGATTGTAATTTTTTTACTAATTCTGCAGGAGTCCTTCGAGAATCATTGGTGATGAATCGAATAGCAATCCCTAGTTGTCGTAACCTAAACATAAAATGAATTATTTTGTTGAGTTTATATAGATTAAAAAACATGAGCAAGTAATTTAAAAATGTACACAAAAATATCAAATAACTTCTTAAAAAATGTATTTACTATAGACAATAATCATAATCAAATATATTAAAAAAATTAATAGATAAAGGTTGAAATATAATAATAATTTTTGACAATATTAATTAAAATATCAAATGCAGAGTCATACTTAAACCTAGAATGTAAATATTGGGAGGATGTAATTTATGTGTTTTCCTCCAAAAGATAATGATCAAGAACATTTAAGATTGAGGCCTGGTGGTGAGAAATCCTCAGCTTTCTTCACCCATTTTAGAATAAAACCAGATAATTAGCTGCATGTAAACTAATATGGATAGCATTGTAGTCTAAAATATTTAACAGTTCTATTAAACTCCCAAGATAAATATTAGAAGCATTGATATTTTCCCATTTTGCAACAACTGACGTACTGAAAGTAAAACACTTTATAGTGTGAATTTTGTTATTATTAGATTATCTTTGTCCTCCCCTACAGATTGTGCAAGTGTTGCATTTATTAATCTGAAAAATTTAATAACCAAGTGTTTTATAAGCTTAAAATTATAGCAATAATCAAATGTTTCTGATTAAATATTATTACACATGAATATTCTGCTCAATTTTTTTTTATATAAATCCTAGGGAAAGTGCATTTTATAAGCTTATAAATTGAGTTCTGTGTTTTCTTTTCCCTCTCCCAGAAAAAATTTGATGGGAAACAATTTCAATGTGAACATGTCATAACTTTACATAAACATCTCATAAAGTTTTTTTTTTTTTTTTTTTTACTGATAATAATAATTTTTTGATTGCTTTGAAGAGCTGACAAATGTTTTTTTTTTTAAAGATAGATAATTCTATTTATTACATTTACAAAAACTATACTTTCTACACTTTGTAATATAAGTTACTTTGATCTCATAAAAACACTATTTTTAAATTCTGCTTTATTGTAAAGTTAATTTTTAGAAATGTTTGAATTGACAAGGGCCACAAAAAATAATTCATGTTGGTAAATAACTTAATAAGTAAATGTATACATAATGCAATTTTTACAATATTATAATGGATTTTATTTCAAGCAGCAATATATCTTTTTGATTCATACAATTCTGGTTTATAACTTAGGAGAACTCTTTCACAGTAAGATATTTTCTTAAATGAAACAACCTAGTTTTGAAAATTTAATACGATTAAACCATTATTGTAAGAGTCACACAAATTTATCATTTCTGTAATTCATATAAACAAGTGAAACATCAATAAAATATCAAGTACTACAACCCCCCCCCCCCTTTTAACCCAACAGTATAAAAAATGAATTGCCCAAAATATTATGTTTTAAATAAAAGATTTATTAAAAGAAAATCTAATATATCTCACTCATTAAAGTTTTAAGCATTTCTTTTTGTGTTTGCAATTAATTAAAAAAATTAAAGTTATCACAAGTAAAAACTTCAACAAATTGAGAAATTAAAAGTAGGAAGTTGGTAAATTAAATTTAAAAAATAACTTTTACAAACTTGTAATAAAAATATATACAACTATATACATACTTATGCAGCTTTACCTTTCAACAGCTATTACTGATCCTTTGATGGCTTCATACTTTCCATTTTCAAATAAGACCCCAGTTGTACTTATGAGAATACCCCTTACAGGATTGTTCAAGCATTTTGCAACCTATTATAAATAAACAACAATATGAAACATATACAATAAATACATAGGCATATCGAAAGATCAGAATTATATAAAGGAAATATGCATTTTTTACCACATTAATTCATTAAGATGTTAAATAGCAATGTCCAGAGATAGCAAAAACATGAAAAATCAGTTAAATTACATTTCATTACATTATTGAGTTTGAAATCCTAGATCCTTTTTTCTAAAAGCTTTACAAGCCTCTTTAAAAACTGAATCAGCAATTTTTTATAAAATACATTCCGATTTTTGCCATTCCATATTTCAGTTTGAAAAAATCTATTTGCTACATCTGCATTTTCAATCAATGATCTGAATTTCACTGAAATTCTAAAAAGATCGTGAGGTGGACCCGTCCCCCTATGATTGTTGATTTACGTTGTTGTTGTTTTCATTGGCTTTTTTTTCTTTCCATTAACATTAGATTTAAACTAATTAAATGTTATAATATTAAAACTTTACAATAGACCTTCAACTCTTTTCAATAACCTCTTCATTAAGCAATATATAAATATATTTGAAAGAAAATAAATCTGATATTTCTATATAGAAAGATAATGGCCTTTTTTTTTTTACTTGTTACTTAGAAGTTCAAACTTTCTAACGAGGTTCAAATGTATTATTCGACTCATTCTTTATATTACTGTAATACATCCTACAATCATTAGCTAATGAATTCTAAAACCCTCCACACTTTGTGACTGCATTAAAATGGATATAATTTGACAAAATATTGGCAAGAGGAAAGATGAAGTAAGAAGATGTTTACAATTAACAATAAAATAAATCTGGAAATGTGAATATCCTTCTCTTCTTGCCCTTTAGAGATATATTAGTCAAAAAGTGGTTGTCTCCAGATACTGAAGTAAACAGTAAATGGATATGTACATGCTGAATCAAACATCCACAAATAATCTATTTTGGTAGGTACAATATTAATTACCATTTGAATTAATATGCACGAAAAAAATCTCTTACATATTCTCTTTAGCTTCTCTACTTTAATATGTTGTTTCAGTGTAAACATTCAATAAGCAAAATCTGCTAATATTAGATATTGTTACCTGCCTTTATTTTTCACAAGATATTTCGCCAATATATATTTTAATTTACATAAAGGAGTAAAATCAAAACAATATTTATCAAAAATAACACACAGTTTATCAATCATAGCTAATCAAGATATACATAAATAAATAAAATGAGAGAGAAAGTTTCAGATGGAACACATATGTTTCTGATAACCTTCTACTTTAAATCTATGTTTAACTCACTTGTACTTTAACCTTCTTATCTTCTGCTGAAGATATATCATGGCCATAGTGATCAGGATACAATTCTACTTGGTATCCTTTATTTTCTTCAAGTATCACAACTTTAAGATAAGCAGTACAAAAATGTCCTATTTTACAAGATTTGAGCGCTCTCCGACGGCCACCACTGCTACGGAATTTTCCACTCCTATGACATATATAGGTGACTACTGTGCAACCAGATGCCTTCTTTTTTGCTGCTTGCTTTACCCATTTAATGTCACAGGCTTCCTCTACATTTTTCTTCCACCGAATAAAGTCCTGTTCTGTTTCAAGAACATTTTTTATAACTTGGAAAATGAAATTATGTTTATTTACAAGGTGGTTGCGAAGTTCTGTGGTACTCTTAAACTTTTCATTATTGCAACCTTCTTCATAACAAATGGCACCTCTTGATTCATTTGCTAGAATGAAAGGTTAAGTTTAATTTAAGTTGAATACAAATAATGGAAAATTGCATTTAATCAATACTCAATACAAATATCAAGTTAACATATACAAAAAAAAAAAAAATCTTTTTTTATAAAAACATTAAAACAATATAAGCTTTCTATTACATAACAAAGACAAATTTTTGGAATAAAATGTCAAATAATAGGATAAATGCATTAAAATCTCTTTTTTTTCATATATTCATTGATATTCCACATTATTTGTCTATTAAAAAATCCAATTAAATTAATTAAAAACCAAGAATTATTTTAGAAATTCTATATTACAGCTTTCCAAAATATAACAGCAAAATAAGTTTTTGTAGTATTTTGAAACTCAATACATGCTTTTAATGATATCAATTCAGTAGTGCAAATTTTATTCCACTCTTTACAGATATTTTTTTTTATCACAATTAAATTATAAATGATATTTACTGTTACTACAATATTTAATTGTTTTTCCTGAACATTGAAAATTTCATTTTTTTTATTCCTTTTTATTTAGTTCATAACATTTATGAAATCAATAAAAAACTCCTTCAAAAGAATTAACTAATTTTTCCAATATGTTGAAAGATATTTATTGTTCTTTGATATTTCTATCATCATGTTTTAATTGAACTAACAGGGTGTTTGACAAGTTCATATAACATAAATAAAGCAAATGTATAATTTTAATGTTGGAATCAGCTACAGAATTTATATGAAGAATGATAAAATGAAATCACGACACTAGGTAAGATAATGAACAATTAGATATTAGTTACATATATAGTAATGTTTTCAAGAAAAAATCATGTGATTAGGTTCCTAAGCAATGTTTTTATTAGTAAATGCAAGAAAAATATATCTAAACTCGAATAAAACACTTCACATAAAAATGAAGATTTTATTTTTAAAAAAGTAGATATTATTACTAATTCTTAAATGTTATTTAATGAGCTTGAACTTTTAAGTTTAAAACTTTCAATGGAATTCTTATTTATTTATTTATGTTTATTACAAAAACAATTTTAAAAAACTGAATGGAACAATTAAAGCTTACATGTACCAGGGGGCTTATTTTTTCGAGGTGGCACACGATGTATTTGAAATATATGCCTAGAAAGATTGGTTCTTGATGGATAGACTTTATCACAATATTGGCAGAGATGCTGTTCTTCAGAAATTCCCCTATAGGAAGAGAGAAAAAAAATTCAACAATTTATTTTATGGCAATGTTTAAAATTAATGCATATATTCCTTAATTATCAATATTATATGATGACAGTTATTAAAAATCTTTGTAAGAAGCTTAGCTAAATTTAATGTTACCCAAAAGAAAAAAGATACAAAGAAAAAGAATGCAAAAAGACAATTTTCTAAAGGATGGGGAATTATTTCTTTAGATGAAATTCACATGAAAGAAATATACACTCTATTAATTGTTTACTTTTGATTTAATCCTACCTCCCTCCCCAAGAACTTAATGCACATTATAAGATACTATATAGAGTTTCCAAATGAAAAATTCCCCATATTTAAAAATACAAATTTTCAAAGCTATGATTTTTAAAACAGTTTCAAAAGAAGTTAGCTTATATCAATGTGATAAAAAAATTCTTACATGATAATTAACTACATTGGTTTCAAAAAAAAATTCATCATTTATATTACTAAGCATATAAGTAAAATCTATATAAATTTAAAATAACAAATAAAAGTTATATAAAAAAGGTTGTAAAGAAGTATAAGTTGGATAAATATGTAAAAGTAAAATTCATAAACAGATTTCAGAAATTACGAGAAATAAAGCATAATGATGGTAACTGTAATCTTTAATCAAAACTTTTAAATCAGTACAAATTACATGACAATCAAAATTTGAAATTAAAGATATTTTGCTGAGGAGGATATTAAATAAAGTTATGCACAAAAGATTCAATTAAAAGTTTGTATTACTAGAATTCCACTGTACCAGCTGATCATTAAAGGCAGCTGATATATAAATAAAGTGAAAATCATAAATAATTTGTACAAAGTAAAAATCAAAACTACTAATTAATTTTCTTAAAACTTTACTCAGAAATATTATAAATTGCAAATTTTGAAACTATAAATAAAGCAGTCATTTTTTCCATTAATTGAAAAGTATGTACCCTTGTACAGAAAAGATTATTAGTAATATCATCTAAACATTAATGTTGTAATCCTTATTTAATGAATTGTGATTTGTAACATTTAATTGAGTTTTGCAATATTAAATTTTTTTTTAATAATTCATGAAAAAAAATTACTTACAAATACTAAAATAAGTTTTTATGGTGGATTTCTGGCAATTAATTATATAGTATATCCAACTAAATAGAAGTAAAATGTGCCTGAAGTTCAGTTCTAAGAAGCGTATGTACACAAATTCAATTTTTGTTTTACATATAATGTCAAAAGGCAAAAAAAAAAAAAAAAAAAAAAAAACCCTACTTTGGAGTGTTGAAAAGATTGAATTTCTGGTGCAAATATTTTATAGATATATGTCTAAATTAAATCTTGTTAATATATAAAGCTATATCAATTAATCTTTAATAAAAAAATGTATGAAATTATTTTCCTTCGAAAATGAAGATAATTTCAACTAATAAATAACAAATATATATTTACTTTGAGCCATCAGCTGGTGGAGGACTATCAGGATTTTCATGTAAATCTAGATTTTCATGCATTGTTAGAGCATGAAGACCATTAGTTTTATCAACATTAGGTTGATAGGCATTTGCTAGATTTGGAGCTGGAGGAATAGGATTTAAAGAATGAATAGCTTGAGCACAGTCATTCATTTTAGGAATGGAATAGCTGTTGAATTCCATTATTTCTTCTGATTTTTATTTCAACATTAAACCCAATTATTCTGCATCTAAATAAATAAATAAATAAAATAAAAATTATGAAGTTGCTAACAATCCTATTTATTGGAATAAAGCAATTCAAAAATGATATGCAATTTTGTCAACAACTATAAAACAATGCCATTAAAAGCACAAATTTTGAACCAAAATTAAAGATTCTCAAACCAGAATCTTAACTTTTATTTTTAGAAAATAAAAAAGTAAATTGGTAGGTGGAGCTAAAGAAATAGTTTAATTCTATTTTATTCTTTTAATACCATTTATTGAACCAATGCATGATTAATAACAAAACAAAGAATCGAGAATTCCATAACTTAATCAGCCATTAATGCATGAACAATTAGTTGTCGAACATAGCTTAAGCTTGTGCAAAAATATAAAACTATATTCTACAAGCGCAGTTAACTATTGATAGTATAATTAACCACAAATATTTTCAAACACTCAAAAATGCATAGAATTCAACATATTTTACTATTGGAGTTAACTTTAAAAAATTAATTATAATTAATTTTTTGATATTAAATTAAAATCCTTGTATCTCAGTAGCTATAACTATATTTAATTTAGTAGTTAGTACATGATGATACATGGCAGTAAATAGAAGATTGAAGGATTAGTTGCTACAAATGGCTTATAAAATAAGAGTAACATTGAAAATACAAGAAATATTTTTTTTAAAATTTAAAAAGAAGTCTTGCAATAAAAACAAAATATAAATTCATTCAGAATTTGTTTTGAAAATATATCATGTTTCCAAGTCAATGATAATTATTCTGAATGATGTTTTTGTAGGGAGTGAAAAAAGGCAGTAAGTTTTATCAATTTCAGGAGGAGATATGTATTATGGGGTTGAATTGGCCTCTAAAATCCTATGTTCTCTCCCACATGATGGTTAATGGCATTAGATTATTCACACAAAATGGAAAAATGTGTCAGAACATGATGTAATAGAGCTAGTTTCTCTCTAAAATTGAGGCTCACTTGAAGTTGAGGCTGTCTTATACTTTGAAAATTAAAGATAAATTAACAGAAGAATTTGTACTTTTCCCCACATAAACCAGAGCTTATAATTAACTTGAAGACCCAATACAATATACCATTTCAAGCAACAAAAATACAGAAAATCAAAATAACATAACTTTAAAATATATTATAAAATTTTATAATGTTTTAAAGATCTTCTAACTCATAAGAAAATCAATTTTTAAATGAAGTTTTTAAGATTCATATTTATTACCACAAATTTTAGTCACACTATCATGGTTTATATTAAACAAACGAGAAACAGTTTGTGATAATAGTCAAGCCTTTTAGCAACTGACTTTGGATGAAGAGCAGTGATACTGCAATGAGATGTTTATGATACAGATAAAATTAAAGACTAGAAAGGACAAAGATGCCTTTTGAGTGGTATTCTCACTTACAGATTTTAACGTTTATTATTCAGTCTGACTCTTGTTTTTTTTTTTTTTTTATCACTTTGTCTTTAAAAATTAGCAACTAAAAATTTCTGACATTTACCCCATGAAAATAATAATAAAAAAATAACAATAACATTTACATGGATGACTTTATTAGAAGAATGCATATGAAGGATCAGGCTTTAGATCTGAATTATAATTTAAAGATTGGTTGGCTTTACTTCATGACTGTTTGGTGAGAGGGGAACTAAATCACTATGACGTGAATGTGAAATAAAGAAATGCGGAGTTCAAAACAATGCAGTTATTCTGCACATAAAATAGAAATTAATTCTTTCATGAGTAGTTTGGTAGAAAGATTTAATTATTTTGATAAAACAATTCTTAGAAAATGTTTGGTCATATTTTCTTTACAGAGTCTCACAATGGCATTTGAAGGAATAGGTATTGCCATTAGAAAACCTCTTATATATTAGCAAAATAAATAAATAAAAAAATCATGATGATGAAGCACTAAATTCCTTTCATTTGTTTGACAGGCAAGAAATTAATATAATCATTTTCTAATCCAGAATACAATATTACAAATCGCACAAGAAATTACAAGATCTGACCATAGTTAATACTGTTTTAAAAGCATACTAAGGGAATATTTAAACTAGATAAGTTCCTTCCACCAGACACAACAATATATCTGAGAAGCAGCTGTTGTATTATTGTATGAAAAGATAATATACTGACACATGTAGGCTTACACACAAGACTTAATCTCAAAAAGGTGACCAATTCTTGTGAAAGGAAATCCATAATGGTGCACTATGGAAAGAAAGATTTAATTTATCTTATTCAACAAGCCACTATAGTATGAAGAAAATGTTCAGTTCATAACTGATGTCTAGATAACACTAAAAATGCAAATTGATTTTATTTTTCTTATAATTTTAACTTTGAGGATGTAATGTTCAAAAATCCAACTATATTAAAGTTTCCCTCTAATCTTCTGTAGCATATATTTGGTGCCAAATAGCCTTAGACAGAAACCTACTAAATCTCGTCAATAATTCTCGTAATCAAATCTTAATGATGATGATGGTTCTAATTGAAAAGCACCATCTTTTCCTTACAAGTCATAAAGAACCCTATATCAGCCAACTTTTTTCATGCTTTTATGCTCAGAAGCATTATCAGCACCTCTTTTTTTAAAAAAACTGATTTTCTCTCTCTTTCTTTATTGACAAGTAAACATTTTTACTAATTATCTAATTATATCAAGTATTGATCAAGTGAGAAAATGAGGACAGATAACATCACAAGAGAACAATTCTTATATCTTAATAACTTGAAAAAACTACTTAATTTAAGATCATCAGAAAATAAATTTATTTTAATGAGGGTTCTCATTTTTTTTCTCCTTCCCTTCACAGAAATCCTTACATAATGAAAAGAATATCATGCTAATGATATTTAGTTTTCAGTTCATATTTCTTAGCTCATAGTCTAAAAAATGTAGTAATGGGTTCTAAGAAGTTTCATTCAGGTTCCTTTAAATAGTTTGATAATTTATAAGACTATTACAAACTATTATTTTTCAGTATAACATTTTTATATTATCGTAAAAGTAAAGAGAAATTTCATACCAGTATCAGAGAAAAACAAACAAATATTATCACACATATATTCCCTCATGGATAGAATAGTTATAAAAAGATAAATTTAAAACATTTCAATAGTTTATAAAGTATTTCACTTTAAATAGTTAAGCAAAAATTCTTTTCTTTTGTGTGTGTATGTAAGCCCTTCTTTATTAATTTCTGTCTAGGTATATCGGATATAATTTAAAAGATTATTATAAATATTTTAAACACTAATAATTTTTTATTTGATGCATTTCTTATTTTTCTTCTTCATTCTCTTATAAGTAATGACACATTTTAGAAATCAAGAAAATTAAAACATTGTTTTTAAAAGATATTATGAAAACTGAAAGCAAAGAGGTGTTCATAGCTTTAAAAAATTTCTGGATATAAATTTTAAAAAATTAAAAATATTTCATGGCAGAAAAATAAAATAATGCATTAAATAATTGTATAACAACAGAATTATTAAAAAAGAGCAATAGTCCTATTATAAATCTAATTATATGCATGATAATAATTTAATAATAAAAAAAATACGAAGATAAACTCGAGAAAAATAAATGACTGATTAAAAAACAAATTTATTTCTATCTCACCGAAACTTTTGTTGAATATCAAAAACACCATAAGAAAACAATCCTCTCTCATAATAAGAAAGATGAAAAGAAAGTCCATGTATAATAATATTTATGCAAAATTTAATTTTATCATTTTACCAACATAACTCTGATTTTGATGAAAAGTCTAATTTGAACATAATAATTTTTTACAGAAAACATAAACAAACTTATGAAGTTTTTACTTCACTTCATTTCAATAGAAATTTCGCAAAAATGCTACAGAGATACATATTTATCAATTTCAAACATGAAATCTCTCAAATTTCACTGTAGATTTCAATGTTTCAAATTTCAATGTAGCATGCATTTAGAACCAGAAGATTATTCAATATAAGTTATAATGTTAATGATCTAATTTTTTTTTTTTTTTTTTTTTTTTTACTTTCACTACTTGCATGGACTTCTGAAGAAACCGAAACTGCAACTTCAAACTATATTAATAAAATAAATGAAATTTATTTTTCAAATATACCGTGAAAATTCATTTCGCCGCATCATCTAATATTTTCGTTGTAATTGAGCTTATGTTTTTTCCCAGAAAAAAAAAATATAATTTTGTTTTGATTTTTAGATTTTAATTAGTCCCAATGTCGTATTGTCCCAATGTTGAAAATTTTAATTTCCCCTCTGACAAAAAGAAATCCACTTTTTATATCTGTAAAAATACTCGCAGAAAAAAATTTACGCACCATCAATTCAAGAAATGTAAAGAATCTTTAATATGTTTTTTTAGTGTATCAATTTTTCCAGAAGTTGGTTTTTGGGAATTATTGTAAATATTTTAAATTTTTCTCTTTTTTGTTATAATTAAAAAAAAAATAATGAATTTTACATCTTTCATTCAAAAAACTTGTTCAGAACTATAAATTTAGAATTTGTTTACTATTATGTAATTGTGTTTTCTTAAAATTATATCTTCCTTTTAAGTATTTACTTTTGCTACCTAAATCATATTTTAATTATTTTTTTAGTTCCTGTTTCTAGTTTTATTTTATATGCTGATGAATAATTCTTTGATGATGGTTTAATTAGTATTATTTCTATATTAATAGTATTATTAGTATTTAATTAGTATTTAAGTTATATTTTTTCTGGTCCTATAAAAACCAGAAAAATATCACTTTTATGTCAACATTTACAAAGAGATTGGCATTGGTTGATGCTTTAGATAATTGATTGCAAATTGATTTTCATTTCTCTTGAATAACTTATATGTTAAAATATTTTTAAGAAAGTCTTTGCTGAAAATATCTTATTTATACAATTTCCTGTCTCATTGATTCTCAACAACTTACACATCCAGTTGGAATTAGATTTCTCCAAATATATCTGACCTCTTTTGACTAATAATGTGTAATGATAATAACATAGAAATTAGGAAATGGTTTTGAATGCTTTGGTATTCTTTAAATTTGAAAACTGACTCAAAATAAATTATCTGTCCCAAAGAACTTATAGTTTAGTCCCAATATGTAATATCTTACTAATATCTCTTACTATATCTTAGTAATCTACTTACAGTACCTAACAAATTGCTCTTCTCATTAGCTGTTTTAAGCTTTGAAACTGGTGGTCAGATATTTTAAAACAGGTTTTCAATAAATAGTTTCAAAATATTTTTTGGAGATAATTTTGTATGTATCCAAGATTATAAAAATAATAAATTACCATTCCATTAGCAAATGCATTTTATAATTACCTGTTTACTTACAGATGTCATCTAAACTTGAATGGGATGTTAAGGGCATTCTTTTGGATATAACTGGCGTCCTGTATGAAAGCGGAAATGGAGCAATAAAAGGATCAGTTGAAGCTATTGAGAAGTAATTAATTAATGTATTTCTAGAAAATTTTAAATCATGACTGTAGAAATCTTTCAAAAAATGTCATTATAATCTGTAATTTAATTGTAATTATTGGTTATTAAAGGAAAAAATGACTAGAAACTATGTTTCATATGAAATTTTTTGTTATTATTTGATTCTTTACTTACAAGTCCTTATTAAGCCTTATAGAGGCATTAAAGCTATTCAGATTTGTTCTCAATTTCTATACCTAACTTCTAATAGCATATATCTTTTTTTATAGATATTAATGTGATCTTTATATAATCATTTTTTGAATAAAATCTATTGCAAGGAAAATGATATAATATGATAAAACATTTAATCATTACAAGACAAATAATTTTAATATCTTGCATATGAAAAATTTAATTAAGAATTAAAATTTTTGACATAATTTAAACTTTTTAATACATAATTTATCAGAACTATTGAAAACAAATAAAGATAAAAAGATGCACTTGCATTAAACAGATAAAAAGAAGCCAGGTTTGTGTGGCAATGAAACAAAAATAGTCACGTTGGTGACCAATAGATGGCACTATAGTTTTTTATTTCACCAAAAGTTGATTTACAAATGATAAAATGTTGACAACTTTCAAGTCAGCTTAAGTACACTGAATTAGTTAGTGTTATTAATCATTCAGAAGTACAGCTGTGAGACGAGTCACCACACTGCTCACAGTATTTAGTAACATTTCTTGCTTTATGGCAGACAGCATCTTTTAGTGCTGTTAGTGATGCTAGTTGTTCATGGTACTCTTTCTACTTCAAGAATCCCCCACTTCCAAAATTCACAGAGTCTCAGTTTGGGAGGTCTTAAAGGCTATGGAAAGATTAAAGTATCGATTCATAATGCAGTACTCCCCAAAATAGTGAGCGTAGCAGGCATTGCACAGGCAGAGCAATATGAAGGGCTGCTTCATCTTGCGTAAAGGTGACTGTTTGGAGTGCCTGTCACGTTTGCAGTTCAGGAATAATGCTGTTCTGTAACAGTACTGCATATCATTGATCAGTGACAGAAACTGTTTTGAAACCCATTTTTGTGACTTCCTCACAAGAAAATGGACCAATTAGGAAATCAGCAATTAAACTGCACTAAATTGTAACTTTAGGCTCTTGCAAGGGTTTCTCAATAAATGCATGTGGATTTTCTGTAGTCCACATTTGACAGTTGTGCTGCTTTTCCATCTAATTGAATAATAAATTCAATAAGATGGAATTCAACTCAGTTTTGGTGAGATTTGAAGTCAAGAGGTTTTAGTTCTTAGTTAAGTTGCAACTTGTAGGGATACCACTTCTAAGTTATTCGCAGTGCTCTCCAGATCCTTCCATATGATACTCCTGGCTGCCTTGAAACTTCTCTAACACTGCACTCCCCATGTGCAAAAACAACTAACATGAATTATACCACCTGCTCCTCTGCTGTGGTAACAGCAGCAGCTGCTGAGGGACATCCACTTCTTGAATGCGATGCCAAAAAAACTGTAACTTCAAACTCCTTCTGCATTTTGTTCTTTGTAGAAGATGTTATTGGTCCTTTGCTATCTTTGATGCCCTTAATGTAACCATATTCTTGCAATGCGACCAAATTCTTATAATACAGTTAAACTAAGAGGGCTTTCTCATCTATGGACAGCATTTTGTGGCATATAAGCTTTGACTACTATTACCTGCTGCAGTTGCTCCTTTTTATATCATTTGTTGCTTTGCATAATCCTACATCAGAAATCCCTCAGTGTCATCTGTTGGTCACCAACTGAACTATTTTTGTTTTATTACCCCATAAAACCTGGCTTCTTTTCCATCTGTTTAGTGCAAACCACATCTTTTTATCTTTATTCATTTTTAAAGTAGATCCTGACCTTTGGATTACCCAATATTTTAATTTGAATAATTATGATCAGTTGGCAAATTAGATTTTAAAATCTCTATTCTATTTTCTTATTTCACGTGAAAAAGCTAGAATGCAAATAAGGAAATTTGTAAAATTTTATTATATTTACTTATTTATCCTTAAGAGTTGTAGAGGCAATTCTTCCAGTTACAATGTCTTAACTTTCAGTGTAGCTCACAAAATATTTAAGTTACTGTTGAATAGTCACTGGTACTGTTCTATTACTTGATGAGTCTTCATTATCAGAGATGAATGTAGTAAAACATTTTAAAAAGGGAAAATAAAGGCATTAACAATAGAAAGTAAGAGTTTTTATAGAAAATATAGTATTTTTAATCTCTTTATCTATTAATATTTTAGCATATATTTTATTGAAAAATGTATGTGATGTAAATTGTTTTTCTTCTTGAATATGAAAATTGGCTGTTTTAAGGTTTTTAATCCTATGTATTTGATGTGTATGTGCATTTTAACTTAATAATAAAAAAATTGAGTAAAATATATGTTGAGTGTAAATGGAGTAAAACTTTATGTTTCAAATGTAAAAATAGTTTTTATACAATATTTCATATTATAGACCTACAGTATAGTAATGAATACTTATAAAGTTGAATAAACTTATTGCAATATTTTATAAAGCATTAGAAATAAATTTCTTATTTATTTTCAGATTACGTCATGCAAAAATGCCTTTTCGATTTGTTACTAATGAGACCCAAAGGACAAGACCTGATCTAGTTACTAAATTGAAATCAATTGGATTTTCTCTCTCAGAATATGAAATATTTTCTCCTGGTGTTGCTACAAGTGCCTATTTAAAGCAGAAGAATCTTCGACCCTTTTTATTAGTGCATCCTGGTAAAAAAACATATAAAATAATTTTGTTTAATTTTTTATGGCTAAACGTGTTTTATTTATTGTATATAAGATCACTGGTATGACCCATATTTTAGTATTTAAAAGATTTGCCCTGTAATGCTAAATTTAATTGATTTAACCACATAATTGAAATGTAAAATGCAACTAGCTTACATAAAAATAAAAGGGACACTGGACATTTATGGGTTAATGATAATTGCTGTAAGTAGCATTTGTAAATCAGTGATAAAAGTGACAATATTTTTTTTAACAACTAATAGTTATGTCTTGTGTAGAATTTTTATTTTTATAAAAATTATATTTTGAAGATGTGTTTTTTTTTCTCACTTTCTACTCAAATTTATTTTTAATTCATTTATATAATATGCGTATGATCTGGTTTGTGTAATTTTGATTTAACATTCGTGAAACATGATGGAAGAATTTCTGTTAATTCTGTATTTTAATTTGAATTTTATATGAACTGAAAAATGTATGCATTTCTGTGTAATTGTATTAAACAATGCAGTATTGTTTGATTTACTAAATCTTTAATTAAAAGTATGCTGTTTTTTGAAAATTTTTTTTTTTCAGTTGCTTAAATTATTGCAATTATATTTTGAAATTGAGACTGGAATTCAAATTTCATTAATAAAATTTGCACAGTATTATCAATTTAATACCCTCAATATCAAGTGCTGATTGTTCTTATATATATTTTGAAAAATTTAAAATGAATAAAATCCTTCCCAAGTATTGAATGTATCCATTCATTAAAAAAAAATGTTTAAATACATATTATTTAATATATATTTAAAATGAAATTTTATTGTATACATTCCATAATCTAGTATTAGAGAAAATGTGTATTGCTTATAAAAAAGGTTTGCAATAGTTACAAATGTATAAATGTTATAACTTTATTTTTCTCCTTTCAAAAAGGCCAATTCTGAAAACTTTATTCCATTTACTTATTATTATGTATAGAGTTTCAAAATAAGTTGCTCTATTTTTTGCTGGTTTGATTAACCATTTTTATGCGTAAAAGAGCTTTCAGTATTCTTTCATGATAAATTTTCTGATTATACAGAAATTACATTTTAGTTCATGTATTTGCCTCTTTTTTAAATTTAGAACTGTCCATTTTTTGTTTATACTAATAAATATTGTTTAAAAAGTAAGCATATTTCTTTATGCATAAATGATTTATATTTTAATATTTTGTAGTTTTGATTTGGTACGTATATTTTAATTTTATAACTTATTATAATACAGTAATCATTTTTCTGCAATTGATTGAATCATTTTCAATTTTAGAATTATTACCAGAATTCTCTGATTGTGATCAGACCTCACCAAATTGTGTTGTCATTGGAGATGCAGCTGAGAATTTTTCATATGAAAATATGAATAAAGCTTTTCAACTACTTCTAAAATCAGAAAATCCAACTTTGATCTCCATGGGAAAAGGGTAATGATCTTTAATTGATTATTATTATTATCTTTTTATTCTCTTCAAATGCAATAAATTAAATTATTCTGAATGTATTATACTATATTAAAACAATATCTCAAATGGAGTAGCTTTCATTTTCATATTGCCTTTTTACTTATTTCATTTGTCTCTTTTGCGTATTTCATTACTCTTTTGCATTTACTAATTGTATTATTTATGTAGATTTGTTATTGTACTAAATCTAATAAGATTATCTCTTCTCATTTAAAGAAACATCAAATAATATTTAATTGATAAATGGTTCAAATATTAGTTGTGAATTCAGGGTAACAATACTAATTAATATATACTTTTGTAGCTATCTGAATTGTTTATTTTATATTAATTAATTCCAGTGATATATTGACTATATCACAGATATTGGTTATATTTGATTTTATATAAATGATTTAGATGTACATGTACATGATTCCTCCAAATTGTCTGACATAAACCTTGTGTGCACCTACTTAATGAAGTCAGTCTTGTAACATCATATTACTTAAAAAAAATATAATTATCCAGTTTATCCATATTCTAGTTTATTATATATGGTTTATAATGTTTATTATTTATGGTTATTAATTATAGTTTATTATACCATAGACAGTCTCGTAACATCATATTACTTAAAAAAAATATAATTATCCAGTTTATCCATATTCCAAAATTTTTATTATTTATGTAGATTTGTTATTCTACTAAATCTAATTAGATTATCTCTTCTCATTTAAAGAAGCAGCAAATAATATTTAATGGATAAATGGTTCAAATATTAGTTGTGAATTGAGGGTAACAATACTAATTAATATATACTTTTGTAGCTATCTGAATTGTTTATTTTATTGTAATTAACTCCAGTGATATATTGTCTATATCAAGGATACTGGTTATATTTGATTTTATATAAATGATTTAGATGTACATGCACATGATTCCTCCAAATTGTCTGACATAAACCTTGTGTGTACCTACTTAATGAAGACAGTCTCGTAACATCATATTACTTAAAAAAATATAATTATCCAGTTCATCCATATTCTAAAATTTGTATTATTGTAATTTAACTTTTTTATTTTTTATAAATTATAAAATATTAAGCAACGATTGAAGAAAATTGCAGGAGGAAATTTTTCAAAGTGGTTTGAATTTCAGAGTAATGTAATCTATTGTTGGAAATTAGGAGGGGGAAAAATTGTTTCACAACTCTTATCATTGGAAAGACGATATTTGTAATTTTGGAAGATGCAAGATTCATTTTTGTGTGATAAAATGTTTAGACTTTATCTCAGATAAACAGAAAAATTTCTCTTATTGCTTTAATTAATCAACAGTTTAAAAAAATAACTTTAATTATTTACATGGTCTTATCTTTCAAAGTACATGTGTTAATTTTAGTAGCTTAAGTCAAGCAGGTTATCTAACCTATAGTGTGCCAGTACATGCTTGTACACAGGCACACATGCACTTTCATCATCATCATCATCATTATTAGAGTATAATTTTAATGTTTTTAGTTTATTTATTTATTCTTTTTAGAAAATATTACAAAGAGAAAGGGGAAATTGTGATGGATTTAGGAGGATTTACAGCTGCTTTGGAAGTATGCTTAAATAAATTTCCATAAAATGTTTTTATGTGTTAGTTCAAAATAAACTATTTATGCATTTCTTTCTTTATTATTTTAGTTTGCTGTGGGTATTGAAGCCAAAGTAATTGGGAAGCCTTCTCCTGATTATTTCTTGAGTGCTTTGGCAGATATTGGTGCAAACCCATCTGAAGTATGATTTTAAAAAAAATTATAATGATTTATATTTATGAATAATATCACTTTTTGCATTCCTATTCAACACTTTAAAATTCATATATTCTAAATTACAATTTCATAATATAAATTCTCTTCCCTTTTCTGAGTTTTGGACTGTTGCTTTATATTTGGAGAGGCTTTTTAAATTTGTTAGAAATGTCTTTATTTTAGCTAAAAAGCTTTATTTAATGTTAAAAAATTATTTCTGTAATAGATTTCTATATATAGTTTTGAATATGTGATCAGTTCTCTTTTTTGATGGTTTTGATAAAATAAATGTCCATTTAGATTAGATTCCATTGCAAATCTTGTAAAAACCCTACATCAGCTAATTCAATTCAATTTTGTAGTGCATAAAATTTGGGATTACCCATTTATTTCACATATCCATCTAATATAATTGTTTTTTTAAGTGCACTTCTTAAAATGAAATTTTTATTATTCTGTGATATCTAAATAAAATTATATTTTCATAATGCAGTTCAACATGGATCATCATCTCATTTAAATAAATGATTGTAGAAAGATTTTCTGCTTAATAATATTCTTACTCCTGAACCATTATATAAAGAAGGCTTAATGTAGCATAATATAAAGAAAGAATACATGATATCATAATATTTGTAATATTGCTTTATTTTATTCTTGTGATAATTTTTGTGGCAGTACATATTTTTTTAAATTAAAAAATGGTCATTAAAGATCAAGTATCCTTAAATTTTCTATCCATGATTATAAGTAAATAAATAAATAATTCATAAGTTTTAAAGTATTCATATGAATTTGCCTTTAAACTCAGTTATTTGATGAGTTTTAGTGTGATTTTTATGTAAATTTATTTATTTGTTAACTTTGGCAGTCAGTTGTTCATCAGGAATATTAGTTATAATGGATTTTAGATTATTTAAATATAGCTTCATGTCCACGATTATTCCAAATTTTCAGAAATTTTGCTGATTAAATAATCTTGCTTAATATTTGTTTTTTGTGTGCATGAACCAGTCTCATGACATTATAGTGATATTAAAAATACTATTGACCTCTTCATTTCTCATCTAACTTTTATATTATTGTAATTTTATTCTCTTATTTGTCATATAAACTACACAGATATTAAATATAATATTTCTTTATCAATTTTTTATAATAAAAGAAAACTAAATGTTGAATTTTTTCAGGAAAATAGTCATTTTTAGCAGTCAGCTGCCAGGAATATCGGTTATACTTTATTTCAGATAAATTGTTTATGTATATATCTAAAACTTCATCCTGCCATTGTGTCTGTAATCCAGATAACTCAAAGGCAGTTTGACCTAGACAAAGAAAATTTTATGTATGATCTTTCCACCAATTTTATAGAATGCCATCAAATTTTGAGAAAAAATCAAACTTATAGAACTCTCTCTGTCTGTCTGTCCAAATATAATATAATACAATACAATATAAGATAATGCAATTAATATAAAACTAAAAGAACTTAATAGATAAAATTTTGTATGCAGATTTAACATTTAAAATACAGGCACCTATTGTATGTGGAACTGAATTCATAAAGGGGTTAACCTTTTGTCAGTTTGTACTTTCACAAGCATGTAAACGCAGTAATTCAAAAATACAATAAGTTGGTGTGTTATTTCATGTGCATTTGTAATTCTGTGACAAATTTTGATTATGTTGAGTTCGAAAAATGCGTCTAAAGCACAAATACAACTTTTAGATTCTATTAATTGCTTACCAGGTATTTATCAACAGCTTGAGTAAAGAAGCCAGAGTTTTGCCAAAGATCAATACTTTATAACTGTTGCTTACCAATGCAATTCAAAGCATTTAAAGCCTTGCTGATGATCCAATATTTTATGTATTGACGGGACAGAATTTCTGCCCTTGGTTTAATTTTTAAAAACAATTTTACGTACCTTTTCTTTTTTATGTATTCTTTTTATAAATTTTTATGAACTTGCTCTTATTTTGTAATTATTTCATGCAACCTAAAGGGTTTTAATTTTAACGATTTGAATTTTAAATACTTATGAAATTAAGGCATGATTTGGATCATTTTTGTTATCAAATTTTTTATGTATAAGAATATATAATATTAGGTAATAAGTTTTTGAGCTATTAAATCTTGAAAATATTTAGAATCTTTGAAAATTTGTCATAATTCCATTTATTTTTATTGTGTAAATAAAGAAGAAATTCAATTATTAGTTTTTAATATTATCATCAGTAAATCTGAGCCATGACTCTTAGAGAGAATTATTGCATAAGTTTATTGCTAAAACTGTAAAGCTAAATGAGACCAAAAAAGTACATTCATAAGGCATTGACAAATTACATTAACAGCATTCAAATTTTTATTTTCCTTTTAGGATATATTTATCAGTTATTTTTTCATATGTGAAACATTTTTATCATATCAGTTATTTTTTCATATGTGAAATATTTTTTTTTAATCTTATTATAAAATAATCAAATTTTTTTATTAACATTGTTTTGTAACATGTCCATTTATTCCTAGAATAATACTAAAAATGCTTTGATTAATTTCCAAACTAATAAACTATTGGAATAAAGAACCAAAAAGAAATAGTATTATTCAAAGAATAAATGGCCATGTAACAAAAATTCTTCTTGTATACAGCCGACCACCTCATGTACAACAAGAAGAATTTTTGTTACATAGCCATTTATTCTTTGAATAATACTATTTCTTTTTGGTTCTTTATTCCAATAGTTAATTAGTTTGGAAATTTAACAGTGAATATAAAATCTAAACAAATAAAAAATATCATGTAGAATAGTAAGGAACAAATTTTATTATTTATTACAAATTTTATCAACAAAGAAAATTCTTTGTTGATAAATGGCTTCTAATTTTTTTAAATGTTCCCTTAAATTACAAAAAAAGTCCTGTTATTGATTCCAAATATTTTAATTTCATAACAAAATAACGGAATTTCATATACCTGTTATTTGTTGCATTTCATATACCTATTGTGGAAATGCTTGAATGATTCTTGTATATTTCTGTTTAATACTCTTATATATTTACTTTTCCCCATTAAAATATCAAAGGATTTCTATACTGAGAATTGTTGTTTATTTTTAAAAGCTGATAACTGAAATTGCCATTTTTTCTTTTCAGGCTGTTATGGTTGGAGATGATATCAACAGTGATGTGCACGCTGCTCAAAAATGTGGCATGAAAGGTGTTCTTGTTAAAACTGGAAAATTTAGGTATGTAAATTTCTAAATTTAATAAATCTGTATTGTTGATATGAATGCTACGGCTAGAGTATAAGCAATTTTAAATATAAATCTGCTTCTCAGTATATTTATTAATATCTCAAAGTGACATAATATGCAATACCATTGAATTAAGTTTCAGATATTTATATTTAATGTACATGATCAATTATAATACAAAATATTCTGTAATAAATGAATTAATATTGGCATGCCACAAATATTCCAGATAAATTATTTGAATACTTATAAAGTAATATGTACATAATTATTTTAACAATATATGCATAAGGTTATTATAAACAGAATTATAAAATAATCTTTTTTTAAAAAAATTCTGTGAATTTTTATTAATCCTAATCAATGAAATGCATAAAAATATTACTAAGTGTTTCATTGTTCAATTTAAAGTCTCTTCAAAATTTTCTTCTCTTTTGGGCTATCAGAGCTTATATTAATTCTAATTTAATGCATATATATCTATGAGCACTTCTAATTATGTATAAAGAATGACAAAATTTATATATTTTATAATGCTTTTTTGTCCCTCTCTTTTAAACGCTTTATAAAATTTTCATTATGACTATATTTAATTCTGTCAGAAAGAAATGTTTAATATAATGTTAAACAAAGCTATTATACTTAAATAATAGTTTAAAAGTTACTTTTAATGTTAGAAGCCATTTAATTAGTTGGTGTGTATAAATTTAAACTTAGAAATGGAAATCTGGGGGACTGTAAATTGGTGGACTGTAAATTGGTGGACTTTATAATTACATTTTTTCTATTTTAAAAATTATTAGACACACACATATTACATTATTCTTTATAAACAATGTAAGAACAAGGCTTAAGATTTTGTAAGATAAAAGCTTGGTGAGCGTCTATGACATAAATAATCTTTAATAGATCTCATTATTTCACAGGATTATTTTAATTTGTCTTTTTAAAGATTTTAAATTGTATTTATATAAAATGATCATAGCTAATTTCTTGATACTAATTATATATTTGTGAATTTTAAAAGCATGCATGCAGATGTAATTTTCTATGCTATAACTTGAATTATTAAGCTGAAGCCTAAATATTTTATTTTTAGGAATGCACTAGTATGATAGTATAGTCGAATATGATTCATTATTAGTTGTTAGTTTTACTGTAACCCAAAGACTTATTGTATTTGAAGTACACATATCATTTCAATGGCACAATAACTGTACACAAAGGAATACTGATACAAATATCTTTAAAATAATACCAAGCCATTATTAAAATTTTTGGTTAAAATACAACAATATTAAAATTGAACATATAAACATAGCAAGATTGGTTCCAATTGAAACCTAGGAACTTAATCCCAAAATATATGAATCTACATATAATAATGATGTTTTATACCTTAACTGGTATAATACTTGTTTTACTATGTATCTAATTCATTTCACTCTTATGGTTTCTCTTTCTTCCTGCTATATTATTTAATATATCTCATTTAAGTTAAATTTCACTAAACAAATTCATATCTGCAATCCTTTCTCTATAGATAAAGTGAAGTTTACTAATAACTTTAAGTTTATGGGAAATAGTACCATGTACTAATTCTTTTTTGGGTGTGAAAAACACTTACAAATGAAGCGAGTACTTAAAACTTTACTAACAATTTAGTTACAACATTACTAAATTAGCAGTTCCTTATTTTAGTATTAAGAAAAGTTTCACCTGTCATGTTAAAATCTTTCAATCTCTCTTGTTTGATGCATAACTCTTCACAGTACTTACTTTAGTCAAAACAACTCTGAGTTCGAGTTCTTTATTATAATGAATCTATGTCTGCATTTTCTATTAACACAAGATTCATAATTGTCTCTTAGTTTTCTGAGCTTAAATAGCTTGCTTAGATGATGAGATATGTCTTCATGGTGATTGTTTAATCTCTCAAAAAGTAAAACAGGAGTGTTCTGTATTAGTTTGAAATTTTCATGTACTGTGCCCCATTTGGAGCAAACGTTTGCATAAAATTGTGAAAACAAACCCAATATTATTTGCCACAGCTTATAAATCTCTAAATTATTGGCATTTATATTTTACCTTAGGTTATGATTCAAATATTGACAAACAATATTGATATATTCATTTAATAAAATTCAACACAAGATAAAATTTATATATCAATATTTTAATTTTTGAGTAATATTTTGTTATTTAACACCATTTCAGAAGAAAATATTAATTAATTTTTATTTAAGGCAACTTTAATACTTTAATAAATTTGAAATCAGACATTGAAGACTTTTATACTTTACTAATAAACAGTATCACAACAAAGAACTTGAAATGTATCAAGTTTATAAAACTAAGCATAATAAAAGTGAATCTTTCATTTTATTGTTCTTTTAGGAAGCTGTAATACTTATTTCATTTTTGAAGATATATTATTTTAAACTACTAATGAAATCATTTTTATTTCTTTTGTGCTAAAAACTATGAAAATAAATTCTTATTTCATGGATGAATCTGTAAGAATATTATAAAATGTGAATTTGTTTTATTGTTTCATTTTTAAGATGAAAGGATATTTATTACCTAAGGCTATTATTCAGTCAGTTTTAATGTATTTTAAAAATGTGTGAGAGATGGATTGACATCAAAAATTGGAATGTGTTTTGAAACTATTACTGCATTATTTTTTTTCTATATGTGTATGAAATGCAACTTTGTCTTATTTTCTAGGGAAAGTGATTTATCTCATCCCATTGTGAAACCAGATGCGGTGGTTGATAATCTTTCACATTTTGTTGACTCTTTATTGTTATAAAGATTTATTTTTATTCAAGACTGATTGCTAATTATTGATTCAATCCATTGCTTATTATTGATCATGTATTTTTATGAAATTATTAGTAGTTGCTGTAAAATAGGTAAATATTTTATGTAATTTCAGTTCTTTTATGAATAGATTCTTTTAATATAATAATAAAAAATATTTTTAAATAAAAAGTTTTATTGTAGTTTTGCCATTCATTTCTTAAGTTTTCAAAGCAATATATTACATATATTATTTTTGGTGAAAATCTGAGTAACAGTTTAAAGAAACTAATGATTATATAATAATTTTTGATATGATTGATTTATTAGGCAGCTGTGAAAACATATCTAAATTTTATTATTATAAAATCGCATATTTATTCTCATTTGATATATATCTGTGATTAAAGCTTCTACAAAATTTATACCTGCCATTTTTTTTCACATAGAGGTTTAGTATATGTTTTTCTTTTACTATATACTTAGGATAGATCTGTCTGGAAAGTAGATTTAATGTAATTAAATTTGATAATTCCTTGAAAGATGAATTATCTAACAAAAAAGTATGTTTGGACATTATCTAAATTATTATTATTATTATTAATTATCAGATATACATTTACTTTTTAAGTGAAGAAATCTATATACATATCTGAAGTTCTACAATTTGTAATTCAAAATAAAAAGGAACCATTTTTTTTTTATCTGCATTGCTAAAAAGAACTTATTTGATTTTCTCCCACCATCTCTTGAGATTTTCAGTAGTGGTGATTATCATTTTATACCAACCGTGACAAAATAAAATTTTAAGGAATTTTCAATTTATTATTTACCCACAAATTTATATATTTGAAATTTCTTGATTTATAGTTATAAAGTAGTTGGCTGCTTGCCTTGATTGCAAACATTCGATTCTTTTTAAGTAATCACTGGATAGAATTTACTTCTATTAAATATTTGTTATGGGCTGATGCTTATTAAATCTGTAGAGGCTCAAATCTTTTGATGAAGAGAAGTTTGAAAAATTGACCATGATTCTGTTTTGTTCTTGTCAGAGCCAGCACCAGGCCCCCTCTTTATGAAAGGGCCTGGTTGAAGAAACTATTTGGGGCCCTAAATTTTTAGCAAAGTACCCCCCCCCCCGAACTTTAGCATATTTATTTAAAGATGCTTGATTTTGTTTTTGCTATTAATTACTCTAGGAAAGTTACATTTTTTCCAATTTCTTTTTTGATAGTATAGCAGGAGCATTTAAGCATTGTACCCGTATGCTTGACTGAAGATAATACTTTATTTAATTTTAATTTGCTTTAGCATTTATTATATTTAGTAACTGGCAGTGTAACAGATTGTAAAAATATATTACATTAGATATAGACAAAAGTAGATACCAGATGATTTACAGGTTCATTTGAAACCAGCCTCAGCTTCGATTTCTGGGAGCCGGGCTTGTCTCTTTGTTGTAACATGTCTGATGGAGATTTCCTTATTGATAAATGAACTTTTCCTGCCCTTCTGCCATTAAAATCTTTAGTGTCTTCATCATTATTTTCATATTGTGTGTTGTCTTTCATTATTTCACTTTTGTTTCTTTATTCAGTATTATTTCACTTTTTGTTTCTTTATTTAAAACTACAGAGATAATTGGCAGTCTTTTTTTTTCTTAGCTTTTAAAAATAGAAAAAGATGAAATGATAGAGTATATGATGGAATAACAAAATGATTTATTGATAAATGAAATCTATAGTTCAAAAGTAGGCAATGATTATAATAAGATAATAATAATATGAAAAATAAATATGAGAAAAATATTGCGAAAAATCATAAAAGATCGTAGAATGAACATCCTTAAAAACTGAAACATTCGTAAAACAGTATAAAAATTAATTTATGTGCTGTAATAAATTAAGAAATTATTATGCTAAAATACCCAAAACTTGCTTCGTATTAAATTAATTAAGATTTCTTTGCATGGTACATATTTCCATCTTTCAAAGTATATTTGTATATACTCAAAATGTCATCAGCATGCTTATATACCCATGGATATAATCTCTCTTTTCTCCTGGCATACATTTTATCTCATTTTTATTGGTGATTATAATAATCTTAAATCTCTGTTAATAATAAAAGAGAATGTGTGTGTTTGTTTGTACTCTAAAGGACAGACCATTTGATTTTGAACAAAATTTAGTATACTAAGTATTCTTTTCAAATTTTAATTAATTAAAAATAAATTAAATAATATTTTTTCCATTTGGTGTAATGATTTCTGAATAAAAATAATTCTTGTGTTATTTTAAAATTTAAAAAAAATTAAGTAACATTCACTATTTTGCAAAATTTCTGAATTTTTTTAAAATTTTATTTTTGCATAATTTTTACTAATGGATTTCATTGTTGCAATGAACTAAATTTTTTTATCAATTAATTTCTTCCTTTATTTTTTTTAATTGTTGGAAATTGTGAGTGGATGATTCTGTTTATTGTCTTTGCAATTTATATAAGAAATCAGAAATTAATAAATAATGTATAGATACTAAAAATAATGTATAATTAGATTCTCATAGAATTGCATTCATATAATGATGTTATAATGCCATAGGCTTCAACTCTGTTAGGAATATTCATATAAATTTAAACAAAATCTGAGTAAAACTTTTAAAACGACAAAGTTTTAATATTTTTATTATATATTGTTTTAATATTTAAATATATTACATAGGGAATAATTGCCATCATTAAATTATAAATAAGAAATTTGAGTGATTTTATCAATGAATCAAGTTATTGCTAAAGATGGTTGTTAATAAAAATTGAAATTTTTTTTAAAAAAATGTATTATTATTAATGAATTAATATTATTTTCAAGAGGAGTTTTTGATCAAAAATATGCAAGCCCAAATAAAGTCATAAAAAATAAATCTCTAATGAAAACAAATGCTAATGATATCTCTAGTACTAATAAAAATGAATGCATTTATGTTAGCACTCTAGCTTAGAATATTAAACCTACTAAGTCCAGGTACAGATACATTTTGAAATATGCAATAATCACGTAGAATTTCGACGTTTTTTCACTATATTTCCTGAAATCATTACAGTTCCCAAATTAATTTTCGAACCTCTTAAAATATATAGAAAAATCGTCCCATTTATGCCAATTTAATTGCAGTTTAATGTTCAATACTTTTTAAAATTAATTCTCGATAAACATTTCAAGCATATTTTATAGTAATGCATTACATTATTTTACAGAAACTCGAATCGTTTGCATTGTTACTTCATTCGAATTATTTCATTATTATCAATGAAGATATGAAGTTGTCGCATATTTTTCTAAAATGAATAGGCTCCAATTTAAAGTTAGGGATTAAAGTATTTTTTGATATTTTGTCATGATTATAATTAAACTTAATCTCATATTCGAACAATGAACAAATTTTTTAAAGTGTCTCCTTTTTTAAAAACTTTATTCTTTAATGTAATATAATTCGTTGTACAAAAATATATTACCCTTATTTCAAGAAGATTTCTTTCTTCTTTTAGAATCTGAATATTTTGTTGAATAGGATAAATTTTTATTGAATTATCCTTTGAAGCATTATGAAAAATATTTTGTAATATATATGAAACTTCAAAGCTTGATTATTCAGTTTTCTGCTCTTATAATTTAAATAAAGATGTTTAGTTTCAGTTGTAAGTTTTTGCATTAGTTGAAGTCTAAACAACTCCTTTTTTTAAAATTCAAATGTTAGGTGAAATGGCAAGTCAATTGAGAGATGCCTTTAACTGTTAATGGAGCGCTATAAAACTTCAAAAATAGTATATGTTACGTGTTTATCAAATTTGTAGTTTAAGAATATTTTGCTAAGAAAGCTATAAAATGAAACTACGTAAAATGATTGAACATTCCAGCAACCATTAACCCGTGCTAACCAGCTGGTTGTCAAAATCAGCTTTTAATAAATATTTTGACAATTTTTATGCATTCATTGTAACTTAATTTCCTGTTTTCAATGTCTTTGGTTTCTTTGATTTTATTTCGACTTGTTTAATTTAATGAATTAATTATTATTATTTATTTATTTTACCTTAATTCCTAATATACTATTTTACAATTGAATCTTGCAAATATTTTTCATTCTTGTGGTCAATTTTGATCTAAATTCGCTTCGAGATAGAGTTTCTAGTACGAAATCAAAATTTGCTTAAAATTAATCGATCTATTCGATTTATTAGGTAATAATCTAATTCCAGAAATATTAAAATATTATGTTATCATCAAAAAAGCAAAACTAAACAAAGCATAAGAATTCTAGAGCATCAGAAAAGGAGAGTAAAATCAATTTAAAAATTTCATCATTACAAATATGAAAAACAGTCTACTTAAATAAAAGGATGCCATGAAAATATTATTTAAGAATAAATTATGTTTGTTTAAGAACTGGAATCGAAGATGGAAAGAGAATAAGTAGAAATGGACTAAAAGAGCAGCAAGACTGACAACAGAAATAAAACAAGAAAGAACAAGATAAAAAACAGAATATCCTTAAGCCTGGAACAAAAGAAAGAATAAGCGAATTTGGCAAACGAATAGGATGGCGATAACAAAGAGCGCAATATATGTAAGAAATTCCCAGGGGAAAGAGAAGATAGAGAAACTTCGCCAGAAATTAGGGAGTAAATCAGTTGTTTTCGAGTCACGAAACGTTCACATCTTATAGATAGACCATGTTTGTGAATCTGTGTTTTATACAAAACAAATATAAAAAAACAGAAAGAAAAACATAAGGAGGAGAATTAGGTTCCAAAAATTAAAAAGAAAACATTCTTGCATATAATGACAACAAAAAATAAATTCACGAACACCTTTAATAATTTATATTTATCCATAAGATTATGTAGGTCACTTGATGAATGAAATAAAAAAGAAAATATTTTATAAAAAACTCATAATTATTTTATAATTATTAATTAATTCGCTTTTTGAATTGCAAAACAATTGTATTTTAACAAGAATAATTCTTAATTGAGCTACAATAAAAAAATCATTTATATGTTTAATGTTATCGTCTGCATTCTGATAAAAATAGAAAGTATTTTCTTATTTAGAAATGATATGCAAAAAATATTTTACATACTTTTCAAACAGAATAAAATATTTTTATGGTATGAAACAAAGCTAATATATTTATTAATTTTGAGAAAACAAAGTAGTTTTTTTCAGGAATTATGGAATATTATTAAATTTTATATTACTTTTTTCATCGTTGCTTTATAGGCTAAATAGCCATAAAATATCTTTTGTTTAATGTATATATGAACTTTTAATGGTGTTAAATTTCATGATATCATAGAGTATTAGAAACATATTTATCTCGGTAATTTATATTTTAATTAAATGAGCGTTTTTTTCGCTAATATATTCCTCGTGTAGATTGCCAGATAATGAAAACTTTAAAAAAAACTTTCCACATCGGACGAAAAAATAATGTGATTAAATTCTTGATGAAATAATAAAAATGATTTAAAAAGACAAAATTTCTTTGAAGAATGAAATTTATTGTTGAAAATTCAGCAAAACATTTCTAAGAAATTGTCAAATATTTTCGCAAGCTATTAAAAAAATTGTTTAAATTTTAGTCAAAATTCTAATTTAGGGTAAAGAAGAAATAGGGAGGAAGAATTACTCCAATCTTTACACACATTCTATTTTCTTTGCATTAAAGTTAATCAATGAAGCTCCATTTTCTAGTCTTAATTATCTTCATTGGTTTCATATTTGTGAACGTGTAATTTTTTTTTAAGTCATTGTCCGATTCGCTAGAGTTTTAAATTTAATATGCATATTTGTGTTTGATGACGATAAACTATTTTAATGCTTTCAAAATTTAATTATCGTTAAGCAACATATTAGCAATTAATTCGAAATTTTGATTTATATTCGAAATATTGACCTTATAGTAAAATTGAGAAGAATTTTTTACATAATCCTATATCATTTATTCTAATGAGTTAAATATTAGATTTAAAAAATTACATTTAAATATTAAAAAAATTACTTTCAATATATTAATAAAAATGTATTTTCGGAATATATATATATCCTACACTGACTTTGAAAAAAGTTAATCTTATCTTAACTTTGAAAAAAGTTAATTAAGATTACTTACTTTTAGCTTTTAAAGTTTCACTTATAAGTTAATATTTATATGGCTTCATTTATATATCTTATTATATGAATACCGCATCTCTTATTATACGATTTTAAACATCTTTTATTCATGCTTATCTATTAGGTTGTTCAGAAAGTAATTTCGTTTTTTCCCGACAGAGGATTTAATTGTATTTTTCGCACCCAATTTCATACTTAAACCGCAAAATCATTTTATGTTTTAAGAGCTGATATAGCAAGGCTTGAGTGTGAAAAAGTGCAGCTGATTCTTCGCAGTAGTTTTTGGATGGTGCCCTTTTAAATATGGAGAGCAATAAACAGCATTTTCGTCATTTTTTTCTTTTTTGCTATATAAAAGGTAAAAATGCTGTCAAGCCAAAAATAAATTAGCCAATATGTGTGGAGAAGATGTGTTAACAGTACATCAGTACCAGAACTGATTTGCAAAATTTTTCCTTCAAATGAGGAGGCCAAAAACCACCTCGATCAGTTTTTTTTACAGCAAAGACCAAAACTTTTATGAGCGTGTAATCATGTTACTACCAAAAATATGGCAAAAGGTATTAGAGCAGAATGGCAATTTTATAATTTAATAAATAATTTATTCATTAAACGAAAATTTCTTTTCATTTTGACAAAAAAATACGAAATGACTTTCGGACAACCCAATAAAATGACGTCCCATTATAAGAACAATAAGAAAAAATTCAATAATATTTAATCTGAAATTTTCCATCGGATATTTTCTAAAACGTTTCATTCTTTTATTTCAAATTCGTTATCTTTGGCTCATCAGATATATTGGTTTTATTTCATTTCTTAAAAAAATTAAATTAAATCTTTTAGATGTAACTTCATGTCCAAGATTCTATCAAATCGTCAAAGATTAAAACCGTTTATTTTAGTTTTCTTACATGTGCTCTATTCATTGTATATATGAACTTTTCTAATAGAGGTCATTTTCATAATATCACAGGGATATTAAAAATGATAAAAATAATATTAGCTATCTTCTAAATTTCGCGGTATTATAACTTCATTTTTTAAAAAATTCGGATCTCGAGGGCTATATATATATATATATATATATATATATATATATAATTCCACTTAATTTCTTAATTAATTAAAATAATTTCTTTAAATTTTGAAAAGGCATTAAATTAATTTTTGTGTAAAGACATTTTAGGAAATTTTAGCGCAATACCACCAAATTTCCACTTAATTCTTAATTAATTAAAATATTGAAATTAAATTATAAAATATCGAAATTAAAATTTGAAAAAAAAGTCGCTTCGAATTACTTATTTTAACCTTCGAAAGGTATACATTTGCCAAATCCGGTAGCCGTAGATCAAGTCTTCTAGTCTATAAAGAGGCAATACGGAGTCACACCTTTGTCTTTAATATTTGCAGAGATTAATTGACTTTTTACTTTATGGATATTCGAATAAAAACTGTGGTATGTGCCAGTTATGAAATGAATTCATTCTTTCTTCTCATCTTAAGATATGAATTTAGAATTACTTTAAAAGCGGAAGCAGTTGCATTTTATTTCCTTCCGTTGAGTTTTATTAGGAGCCCAATTTTTTACCATCGGAAACGTCGCTGGATAAGAGAGTTCATCGATATTGTTTGAGATAAATGTAGTAAGTGTTTGACTACATTTATCTCAAACGACTTAGCATCTAGCATACATTGACTAAATGTATGCTAGAATACTAAGTCTGCGGATACTATCAAACCACAGTGTTCTGGCTCATCATTTTAGGCTATATTAGCAATAAGAATCATCTGTCTATTGAAAATATCCCCCCCCCCCTCTTTTCTCAATTTTAAAAACTTGGTGTCGGATCCTAATAAGGTAAGATTTAACGCATCTAAAACGGGGAATATAAAACTGTTTAAAAATACTATTATTATGGAAATAGTATTTTTTAAATACGATAATTTATACTTCACCATATAATTAATCTGACATATACTATAGTGTATGCATGGATGAAAGACTTCTTCATATTCTTTTGGTTGTTTGAGTTACTCTCTTAAGTGATACCATTTTTAAATGTTGCAAATGCTTGGAGATACTGTAAGATACTTGGAGGTAATGTATATATTATACATTAAACTTCGATTGCGTATTCCCATTTTGTTATCTTTAATTAGGATTTTTTTTTTGCTCAGGAATCGCCGTTTTTACTTTCTTGTATATATAGTAAGGAAAAGTATAATCATCGTTAAAAAAATCGAGCTCGATATTTTGACCGATCTCTACTGTTTTAGACATCCCTAAGTTCGAAAAACATATTTTTGGAAAATGTTCGTACGTCTGTCTGTGACAAAGATAACTTAAAAACTCTTTGATCTAAAGGGATGAAATTGCGCGGCCTCTATATCGTGTGTGCGGTCTCTATACCGAATTTGTAAATTTTTATGAAAAGTTGAGCAAAATCCGCTGATAGCAAGTCTGTCTGTCCGACTATTCGAATATTATTTAACTTTATAACTATAAAATGAAGAGATCTAATTAGGTAAAACTCCATACATGCAGAATTAATTCCTGTACTTTAGACATTTTTTTCAAATTTTGAGCCAAATGATTGACTGTTTCTCTTCTGTAATTTTAGAAGCATGTAATCGATATAATTCAAAATCGCAAGGGTTAAAATATTTCACATTCGATGTGAGAATTTGCGACTACAAGTATAGTTTTATGTCAAATTTTTGCTTCAAAAGGATTGGGTAAAACGCGTCTAAAATGCGTATCAAATTTTCAGATACTATTAACGGCTTGCCAAGGATTATTAGCCAACGATAGCACAATAGATACAGTAAAAATACTAAATTTAAATGTTAATAATTCATAATTATTTTACGCCAATGTAATACAAGATATTCTCTGGGATAGCACCTGTATTAAAAAAGCATACGAGAAACTTTTGAGGAGACTTCCTGGTTTTTAACACTCTATTTCAAGTTGTAGAAGCAACAATTTATGAGCATCCGCACAGCTAAAACTTGCATCTATGATCTTCTCACTTATTTTAAAATCATTCTTGTGTATTTTGACAAAGAAATACTAAACAGAAGAAACCACGCTATTCATTTTGAAACAAGCGGTTAATTAAATCAATTATCTAATGCAGAATATTATAATTTTGGAGCAATATACGTTAAAAAACAAAATTTTCAGAACTTCATCTTCTTGCCTTCTCATTTCAGAATTGTTGAGCCTCTGATAACAAGATGACGCTTACCTTCACTGGAATATAATTTTTTTTTATCCGGTTGAAGCATCGCAGCCGAGTCATTGATCATTATAAATAATGAGACATACGAAATTTTCTGGCTGGCTTAAGGAAAAGGTTCTGCTTCGTCATATTTGTTAACAAATAATTTTTTGTTGGCTGAAATTATCTCCTTTCGTTATTTACAATCCTTGGCAGAAAATAGAATTTTAGAAAAAAAATTGTTTATGAAATTGTTTTTAACAACAATAATTAATAAAAATTAATGACAGCGTTTGAGGTCAATAATAAATGATTTGTTATTTCACCTTTGGGTTTCACAGACACAAGAATACTATCGAGGATGAATTTGTAATTTTGAGGCAAAAGACAATATCTGAGCCATATCCTGTTCTTTGAAATTCTATTCTTCATCAGTTTTTGTTACTTAATCTCTGAAATTTATATCTTTAGTAGTTAATCAATGTGTTTTCTAATCACATTTTAAACAAATTTTTTCTTCTCTTCATATTTACCAGGTTATAATTTTTTAATTTATAGTTAATGAAGGAAAGCAAAAATGGATTCCATTATGAACAGTAAAAATGCGAAAAAAGTTTATATTTAAATGATTTGAAACAGAAATTTATTTATCTTGAAGTTAAATTCTGTAGCAATATGGCAACTTTTTTCCGATATCTTTTTTATTTTAAACCGAGGTCAGCTAATAAAAACCTATTTGCTGATTTCCACGCCACACCTGTGAGTTGATGATTGACATCAGATTTAACTTGTAGCTTGTTCACATATATGGTGGATCGCTCGTAGGTTCAATTTTTGAACACGCAACTCTGTGGTCCAGAATTCATCATTTTAATATCAAGTCAACAACTCCTGGGAAAAAAAGTATATTCTGGCTTTATAAAGAAAGTTTCAGTTTTTTTTCCAGCCAGAAATGTAAATAATTTTTTGATGAAGCTTTTACGTCAAAGGCATATAATTATAAATATTCGCATTCATTTTTCATATCCAATTTTCTTTTAAAACTCAATTTACTTTAAAAAAAAATAAAGGCCAGTGTCTCAAAAGGGAGAAATCCAATCATAGTAATAATCTTTTTATTTTATTTATTTATTTATTTTTTTTTTGCGAGAGGAATCGAAACCGTCGCCATAACTTAACTCTTAGGTCGTTGCATTTTCCGATGGTTGATGAGATAGATAGCAAAGGTTAAAAAGAAAACACGACCGTTGCTATTTTCAGTTCCAAACAACGATATCTTTCATTTACATTGATAAATTGGCCCGTATTGGATGTCGTTTTGATAATTTGATAAAAGATAGGAGCTGAATAATATAGGTTCTTCTGAGAGAAGATTTTAATGTCAGTTTTTGAATTAAAAAAAAGAGAGAGAGAAATGCACATTCGAATTTTCTAGTATCTTTCAACAATAGTCGCGTAAATAGTATCGACAAAAAAAAAAAAACAAAAAAAAAACAACCTTTCTTTAATCCTGCAAAGCTTGGGATTCCAAAAAATACTAAGTGTTATTAAGTATTCAAAATAATTTCATTCACTCATAAATTGCATTTGCATTTTTATTTCATGATTTTAATATTTTCAGACGCTAACTACAGACATTAACTTTTACAAAAGAAGTAAAACAAAATATTTAAGTCATTTAAGATTAAATAAATAAGAAATAATTTTACTCCGTTTTTATTTCTATGCTACATTTTGAAACTTCCAGTTTTTATTATTCGTTTACTTTTCAGTTTAGACCTTAAATAAATATATAAAAATTATTAATAAGAATATTTCCTTTCTACAAAGATAAAATGAAATATTATTCTTATAAGGAAATATTAGTATTTTAATTATTTCTTTTTGAGAGGCACAATGGTCTTTCGATTATCTTTTTTTTTTCTTTAGCAAAAAACACTTTGTTATAAATAAATAATATTATTATGACATTAATTTGATATTTTTTAAATATTTAATATTACAACAAAAAGAAAATAGAATTAATTTTTTAAAAAATATTAATGAATTATCGTTTATAATAACCCTACTTATTTTTATTCATTTATCAATTATATATCCCGGGTATTGTACAATGTAAAATATTTAATTAAATTTATTCCTTGATAGAACTATTCTGCATAAATAAGTGCATTTTTCAAGATCATATTTGATATTTTTAATGTATTTATAAATATTTCGATTAACAACATTATTTTATCGTTTGCGACTTTATTTTTTAATTAAAATAAGAATTTTAGTTGCAATAAACGATTTTTAAATTTTACATCTGGAAAAACTGCAAACTGTATCAATGACTTTTAAAACCTAACAAAAGCTAATTTTTTACATAAATTATTAATAATTTTTAAATAAAAAATATACAAACATTGCTCAGAGGAAAAAAAAACAAAAGTTATATTTTAGTTCTATTGGAAGGGTAAAACTAAAAAAGAAATAACATTTTCTATATACAGAAGGCAGTTTTTAAACAATAAGATAATTATTTAATGAACTGTATCAAAACAATTACTAAAGCCTGCAATATGCTTTAAACCATTAGTGAGTAAGATTTGAAAAACATTTAATTTGTAGTTTTTTGCATTTTTATAATATACAAATTGCTTACGAATATTTACTTATATTATTTAGCTTCTTGAAAAGCACACGCTTTCCTTTACATGAATGAGTACATTTAAAATTTTCAGCTTATGTTATTTTTCGCATGCACAAATAAATAAATAATGTTGATTACAGATGACTTATACTTGGATCTAATCGAATTATAACTCGAGAAATGCCACACGTTTTTTTAAAAAAAAATTGCTTGGTCAATGTTATATGCTTGTTTCAATTGATAAGAATTGCCATTTGAACAGTTACAATTCGTAAAAAGAGTTTGAAATAATATTTTTAACTAAATAGTTATATTTTTGAAATTTAATTTAGAAACTTATAGAGACTTTTTCCAAAATTTTATATGAAAGATTAAAATTGAATTTAAGAGTGAACTAAGATATTTATAAAACTTAATTTTTCATTTAGAACAATTGAATAATTATATTCCAGACTGAAATGAAAATGATTATTTCAACCAGTAGGAATGGTCTTCCTGAAATTTCCTCGCATAGTTTCTAATAAATGTGCTTTAGTATTATTAATTACATGCCATTATTGAATAATATTTCTGAAAGAACCTATGGTCGTGCGATCTTTGATGCTTTATTTCTGGGATTTGGTTATTACAAATGGACAAAATTATTTGGACACCTTTTTTCCCAGCTATTAATTCCTAAATTTGATGGCAATTTTAGTAAAAAAATGTATTGAATTTAACATATTTAAGTCATTGCCTTTTTGAGTTATCGCTATTACATAATTGTGAAAGTACTGGCCGACAAGTGGTTAAACCCTTGGCGAATATTATCCATATCTGCATTTTAGATTTTAAGTCTGTGCACCAATTTCTTTCTATCTAGATCTTTATCTTTTGTCATTATTTTGCTCACTTGTACTCAGTCAAACAGATTTCCACTGAATGTGTTTCTTCAAAACTTTACTTAAACTTTACTTAATTACTTCAAAACTTTACTTACTTACTTCAAAACTTACAAAATTCTACAAATTTGATGCATCCATTTCAAAACATTTTTATGTTGTCATGTTGATAGACAGACATAACTCCAAAAAATGTAATTTTCCTTTTAAGAGAAGTATGAAAGTGTAGATTAGTCAGTTTTAAGTTCAAAAGTTTCCTCTTAACTATAAAAATAGCAATATTTAACCAGTAATATATATGTAACGAATTAAAATTATTGTTGTCTTTAACATTAAATATTTTTTAACTCTTTCAATTGAAGTTTTATCTTCTGGAAAATTTTGTGTTTTGGTTTTCCTACGATTTTCAGGTATTGATTTTTTGTAACTTTACCTTCTATGGTTAAATTACAATATTATATGAAAACACGAGATTAAATTAAATGTATGTATAGCTAAATTTTGGTAAATTTCTCTTAGGTATTTACATTGAGTGTTTCCACATGGTCTTTTTTTCTGTTTTCTACTTTTGCCTAACTATGTATGTTAGATTTGAATTAGCCATAATAAGACACAATGTACAATAACTGAACATTATATAATAAGAATGTTCTAAGAAAAATAATCAAGAAAAATTACTATTCTAAGAAGAACAATCAATATTCTAAGAACAATCAATATTCTAAAAACAATCAATATTCTAGGAATAATATGCTATTCATCAACTTCTATCTAATCAGTTTCCTGAAGTTATACACTACGATGAATATAGCAGCTTTTGCTATATTTAATATATTTATTCAACCATTTTAACGAGCAGAAATATATCAGCCATATAATGTAAACCTTTTCAAAACAAATTCCAATTCCTAAATGTCTTAAGATTTAACATTCATTGGTTTATACTATTCATTGAAATTTCTTATTGCAAATAAGCCAATTACATTCTGAAAGCAAATCTTTATTACTAAAATTACTTCTAAGCTTATTGTTTTATTGAATTGTGTAATATTTCGTTGCACAGTTTATTAAATTCGCTGTTAAAGTAAAGTATATTTTTCTTCGTATCATAAAAAATACTCAGACCAATGTTATTTCAACTCCTTTGCTTTACTGAATCTATGACTTTCTGTCTGGAAGCACTAAAATTTGTACATGTCCCCTTTTACAGCTGCAATTTCAATCCAACAGGGTGTTCAGTATTCTTAGAGTATTTTCTCCTTCATCGTACCCCTGTTTTATATTTTCTCTTCTAGGTTTCAACCGTAGTAATGCTCCCCTGTCTAACCCCTCCTCCCTGCTTCGCTTCTGACACAAGTATTATTCGAAAGAAGGAATAATAAAAGAAACTTTCACGGAGGGCGGGGGAAAAAATTCGAAGCCGAGAGTAACGGCAGGTCTCAGTTTGAGCTTCCGCACCTAAAGTATTTTATTCAATTCGTTTTTTCTTTCTCTTTTTTTCATGTGTGTCTGTTCTTTTCTGTCCCCTCCCCCCACTTTTTTTTTCTCATCCTTCTGTTATTATTATCACTTCTGCGTTCTGCTTTTCTCCCTTTTGTTCGAATACTACTCGCATTTTTCTCATGCGTGAGTGGCAGCACATGAAGTGAACTCTGTCAGCATTCTCCCGCCAAAAAAGGAAACAGAAATAGAACGAGCAAATTTATGTGTGGAATTCTTTTTTTTTTCACTCTGCCTTTCTCTTTACTCAGTAATGTCACTTTTAGCTTATGGAATTTCTCCCATGAAGAACTTTGGAATAGTAGGAAATTAACTCTCTCTTTTCTCACTAGTTTTTTATCGTTTGCTGGAATCCAATTCGCGTTTTGTTTGTCACGTGATTAAATTCAATTTGAGTCCTATATATGTAGGGATCAGATTATTTTCCCAATTCTGCGTAGTGACATAAAGAAGAGGGAATTAAAAACACATCAATCTAATTAGATATCTTTCTTCTTGGAAAAAGGAATAAAGCGAGATGTAGTGACATCTTTTCTTGAAAGAATAAACATGGATGATGTAGGTGGATGGTTGCAGTTAATGAGAAAGAGAGATCAAATATTGAAATTTAATTATTAATATCATCTAGATTCATAAAAGAGATTTTCTCCTTCAATTTATCTAATCAAATTTTCGCTGTAAGGTAAAAATGACATTTTTATGTGAAGGGGAAAGTAAAACGACTTCGAGATAAATTAATTCTTTGAAAAATGGTATTGCGGTTATATTTCCTTTATTTCTGTAATTTTAATTAGATAAAGGCTATACAAGAAACTACAACAAAAAAGGATTTTTAAACATATATTCGAATATATTTCTTATTCCCTTGTCTAATTTTCTGACACTTATGAATATTAAATTTCTCTTAATCAATTTCTTTCTGTTCTATTAAATATTTTAAAAGTAATCGGATTTCTTGGTAAAAAATTGATGAATTATTAATTTTATAATTTTTCTAAGAAAAATACGTCTAATCCGTATGTTATTAATTTTGTTTCTTTTGTAAAGGAGTCTTAGATACTTCATTCCTAATGTCATATAGAAAATTTATTTCAAAAATGAATCAATTTCATTTTCTCCTTTGCAATGCCAAACGAGATGCTGTTATATGCATACATATACGTATTGCTCTAAAGATATATAAAATTCAAAATTAATGAAATAATAATTAATTGCGAAAAATAAATTCTAATAATAAAATATTACATTCAAAGGAATCCTTCTTAAATATAAAATATTAAAGCATATTTTATATTTAACGAGGATATATTTTTATATTTAACAAAGGAAATGCAGAGGTGAGCCAAAGCTTTATTATAAAATTCCATCTTTACAAGGAAGAAACAAATGGTACCAAACCCCAATGAGTAAGAAAAGAAAATAACTAAAATAAAGCGTATTTAGACACCGCCCTTTTCCATTCATTTTTATTAAATCCCTTAAATTTCCTAAACAATTATTTTTATTCTATTATAAAGGGAAAATATTTCTATCTTGAGGAAAAATTTAAAAATAGAATAAAAAGCAATGATTAACCTTAAACATACTAATACTTCACATATAGTATATTAAAACACCACTGGAAAGCAATCATTTGACTCATCTTGGTAGATTTAAAGTTAATATTTCGTTAACTGAAGCATAAAAGATGATGTTACGAACCTGTAGTTTTGCTTCTTCGCATGAATAATTTCATCGTAAGAAAGATCGTTGTATGATCAGCCTTTTGGGCGCTGATCGTGTTCCGCGTTATTGATCTCAAAGCTGGGAGATAAACTTGGAGACAAAATGGAATACTTGAAATTTCGAGAATTTTGTCGATCTGTCCATTAGAAACTAAAATACTTCCAGACACGCCCTAATTGGCCCAGAAGCTTTTAGTACCGCCTCCTGGGAACTATGAATGGCCGGCCTTCTCAAGCTGAGAGCAACCGTCTTGAACTGAATCGTAGTTAACTGAACTACCAGTCTCATGTGAAGTAGTGAATCTGCAGTTAAAGAAAGAAGAGACAGAGTGTTTCAGCTATTTGGAGAGACCGTAGAGCGAAGTTCCAAGGATCCGCTCTTCAACTGGATTATGTCTGACTGCTTTGTGTGCTGTGGACGTTGTTACTACGGGATTTCTACTTGTGGGCTACTGTCGTTGTTGTGTGCTCGTCTAGGCTGTAAATATTTGTCGTTTTCCTTCTGTCCTGTCTTTGTGTAAATAAATGTCTTCGTTGTTTTCTGTTGAGGCTTGCTGATTATGTTCTCACACCATACACCCACTACAGGTAACGAATGCGTTGGTGGAAAATCTGTAACAATAATTATTTCAATTTTTAGCTACTAAGAAAAAATTAAAAACCTTCTTAATATATAATCATTTATTTTTTATTATTTTGATTTTTATATTAATTTCGTTTTTTTGATATTTGATATAGATTAAACAAAATACTTTCCCTCATTCTGTTTTTTCTGACTTAGCCGGTTTTTTTTTTTTTTTTTTTGAAATATTGAATTCGAAAACTGGTTTTTCAGAAAGTCGATTTTTGAATAAACCGTACATTTCAGTATCTTCATTGATTCTCCTGTCCTCCTTCTATATGATTTTCTTTCTTTTTCAGAATGTAGAATTTTCTTAAAGGAAACGATTCTCAAATTCAGAAAAAGTGCAATGAGTAGCGATGAAAGCATTGGAAAATGTGGCAAATCAAAACTTGTAACCCTCATCTCTGTAGTTACGTCAAAGGAAACTTCTAACAAATAATTTCCCATTGGGCTAATTCTTCTATAATAAAATAAATTAAGAAAATTTTTGAATGTTGTTTTAATTTGAGTAAATGTAAAAGTGTTAAAAATTTTATGTAATGGTAAACATAAATGCAGTCTAACAAATCTTGTGAATCTAAATAACCTCAGTGATACAGAAATATCTAACAATACTTGATTATTAACAACGAATTTTCTGATCCATATAGTACGATATTACAATAATCTCAAATTGAAATGTATCTATTTGATAACATTGAATGCAGTTATGCAGTTGGAAACCAATAACTATTTGCTTATATAAAATGACACTAAGCTTATGTAGTTTCTTGATTAACATTTAAGAATATATGTATGAAAAGTGTACTTAAAATACAATATTTTTATAAAGAGAATGATATTTTAAATTTAACTTTAAATGTAAGGATATTTATTATATATTTGCATTGCAACCGATTAAATGATCGATTTTTAGATGAAAACATTTTCCCCTAATGGAGTGGAAAACTATTGATTTCAGTAAGGAAATATTAAACAAAGTAACTTCAAGGCAATAATTAAACACTGATGTAATTTTTACATTGCAATAAAAAATAATAATTTAATAATGGGTAACTCATTACGCATTTTGTATAGATTCAGGGAGGCTTCAATGTAAATTTTCTGCAAGCATGTTTTTTACATTTAGAACACATTTTTAGGGTTTTATAAACTTTAATAATTAGTTTTGGTTTTATTTTATTCCAAAGATGCAAATCAGATATAAGGCTACTAAAATAACATGTATGCCACAATTTTAAGCTTAAAAGCATTTTTTTTTTTACAGAATCATATTCATAAGAGATTAAAATAGGCATAACAAACAATATTTCTAACTAACTATTGGTCAACTAACAATTGGCGAACTAACTATTGGTCAAAGACAGCTAGACGATAATAAAAATTTCTATGTTACAAGAAGATAGTATTTTAAACATTTTTCTTCAATTTTTGCTATTAGATCACACTATCCCTATTTATGTTTATTTATATACTTGTTCAAATTTTCAATTGCTAATAAAACACTTTTATTCCACCACTCAAGTTGAAATATATTTTTTGAAAGTTGCAGTCGATGACACTTGATGTTAGTACAGTTTAGTGCAGTTTTTTTTCCAAATATTAATTCATTAATTAAATTTAATTCATATTTAATACTTTAAATAGAGTTTTAGCAGTTTGTAATAAAAGCTGAAATCAACAGGCAATAGTTCAATCAGTAAAAGGCAAGGATTTTAGCATTTTTCGCTGGAAGGCGAGGGATGAGAGTTCAACTCTTGTGAAAATTAATACTTCTTTGATAATTATTTAATAAAAAGTAACTAAAATAAAATTGTTCTTTATTGACTTAAATAGGAATTGAATTACTTGCTATAATATAGCTAATCAGCTTAAATACACATATTCATTCTTATAATTTTATACAAATATTACACACACACACACACACACACACACACACACACACACACACACACA
>JAPMOQ010033203.1:1304598-1315664 GCA_026543055.1 Argiope trifasciata
TCCCTCTAATTTGGAAAATGTGTTTTTTGGAATGCTTTAAAGGCCATCCGCTGCTCAGAAATATAAATTTACATTTTTTCTGATTTCTAACGATACTAGTTTTAGGGGGAAATCTTAAGATATTCTTAAAAAATTTTTTTTTGTCTTAACCCTTTCCGTAAAATGACGAGTATAGCTCGTCATTGAATTTTCATGCCATATAGCACAATGACGAGATATACTCGTCATTGCGCTATATGGCGTGACGAGTTATACTCCTTATGCGACTAAAGTTACTGTTGAATATAATAATTAATTTAATTTAAAATTTCTAGTGTATTGAATGCGGATGCACTTTTATTACTTACTAGCCGCCTTTGGCGACCAGCTGGTTCGCCATGAGTAATGCGTTCTAAAATTTTCAATTAAATCACATATTCATTAGCCAAAATTTAAGAGATAGTTAAAGTTAAAAGATTCAGTTATTAGTAGTTAAAGAGTCGGTAACTTTATTCGGGAAAACTTCTTGAGTTTAATGCTCTAATAATTTATCGATTATGCTTCCAAAATATTAAAAATGCTTTTTTCGGTGATATTGCCAAAATGTTAAATATGTTTTTTAAAGAAAGCGAAAAAGGGAAAAAAATTATTGAATTAATGATACAGATATTGCAAACTATTATAGAAATATGCCATTAAGTTGGGATTTCAATGCATATCCTGTCTAAATTCAATCAGGTTTACTGTAAATAAAGATAATTTATGGAATTAATGATATAGATATTGCAAGCGATCATAGAAACCTTTGCTTTGCATTTATTTGCTTAGAAAATATCGCATTTATATATATATATATATATATATATATATTATTTTATCCAGTCACGTGATAAAAGTTGCATATCTTTAAATTTGATTTGCGATGATAGTTGTTGTTTTTTATTTGAATTTCCGGCATTGTTTTATTTTATTTTATCCAGTCACGTGCTAAAAAAACATGGTTAAAATATTTCTTTAAAATTGCATTGAAAATAGAAGCTTCAGTTATACATTAAAACACTTATGTTTGTCCGATTATATTTTTGGAAGTTATAGCGGAAAAGGGTGTAAATTTCGCTTAAATTTTAATTAATTCAAATTCTAATTAAAAATTCGAAAATAGGACTCCGAGGTGCACATTCCCGACCTCCAAGGTATACATGTACCGAATTTGGTAGTTGTAGGACCAACGGTATGGCCTGTAGAGCGCCAACACACACACACACGCACGCACAAACACACACATTGAGCTTTATTATAAGTATAGATGTTGATATCATAGATCACTATCATATATCGTCTGATTGTCTTGGTACAACTTACGTCCAAACTATTAAAAGCCATTCTAATATATTAGTTCATTCATTCTAATAAACATTTAGCCTGAACATCTGTCTTACGAAATGCTAAACATGCAGTGAGATAAATACCTTAATGAATAAGAGTAATGTAGATCAAGATGATCAAAGTGATTCAGAAAAATCAGAAAATATGCATACATTTAATTGATAAGGATAATGAAACTAATGATAGTGATATATTACCAAGAGGACGAAAACACGCCACAGTGAATTTTATGAATACCCTGGAGTCGCAGACACATTATGTGTCTGTAATAAAATACAAATTACGGGAGTGCCTGGTGTAAGAGCGAAACCTAGGGGCTTATCCGCTAGAAGTTTTTGAAGAAATGTTGAATGCAAACTTAACAAATTACAACTACATCCATACCAATAATATAATTTTAATTAATAATTATAAATTAGTTAGAATTATTAAATAAACTAATGTTCCTTAAATAAAAATTAAATATCTATTTCACCCATAATTTTTGAATTCTTAAATCTTAGTGGAAGGGGTTAAAATTCTTGATATTTTATTATTGAATAACGAATATAATTAGAATTTATACATTTTGCGCTTTCGTAAACGCTTGTATTTTAGTGATATTTCATTCAAAGGTGTAAATAAGAGTTAAAAGGTTATTTTAACCATATCCGTTAAAACTGTAATGTCTTGATCCTGACAGATCAAATAAGAGAGTCGAATTTCTGACAATTTGTTTATTTTCAGCCATATATGTAGGAATTGATGGGACAAAATGCCCATTCAATCACATTTTGATCAGTGTCTATGGTCAATGATTAAAGAGAAGCTTTTAAATGAAAACAGTAAATTTATTTACAGCAACGAATAAAGAAAAGACATTAAGAATTATGACAGGACAGGCTATTTACAATAGAGAAATAAGTATCACATTTTGATGCCACCAAGGATGAAGCCTAATCAAGTGTTTCATGGCAAAACTACGTTGCTCACTAAATAATCATTATTCGGAGCAAATGACCCCCTTTTCTCTCCGTCTGACGAGCGAATGCTCACAGCTCGCTTTTTCCCAAACTTGACGTCACGCTTCTTAGACTTTGGATAAACGGTATTCAGTGGTATCCATGGTGCCATCTATTACAATAAAATAAAACTAATTGTGTGGTGGTAATGGCCGCTAATTAAATCTCTACATATATGTCCATAAGAGCAACTTGTTCAAATCTATATTAAAATATTTGATATTTACATCATTCGGAAGTTGATGATATTTCCACAACAGTCGAAGGTTGAAGGTTTATCATGAAATAAGATCTCCATCAATTCGGAGAAATAACACTATATAAAAAACGGGTTGTCAGTTACCACAGCTAATTCAAGGGTAACTCTCGGAATCCACCGAGCTTCAACTCCTGGGGCGTAATTCAACCATCCGCAACCCAAGAATTTTTTCCCCCTCTCATTTCACATTGATGCACTTGAACTCTCTGTCTTCCAATCGTTGTTTATCAAAACACCACCTCATTGATCACCAGTCAATAGTGGGAATCCGATTATGATGCATTCAAGTAACTGGTTGTTCTGGAACACGGGTTAATTATAATCCCTTCACAATGAGAAAAATGGTTTGACACTCCTTTCCTTTGAAGGTGCAATAAATTTCTCTTAAACGATGAAAATCCACTTGGGGTTTTTCAGTTGGACAACCCTAATGACCAGATGCGATAACCACTTGTGTGAAGAAGATCCCCATCTGGCAATCTGGAGGTATTTAACAGGTCTCGAGCATTTTAACAGGTGGTGACACAGCTGGATGGAAATGCCAATTATAGGGAATAGTAAAGGGGAAAGATACAAGACATTTGTCGATGTACTTTTTTGGAACTTGAAAATAGTTGCCTATGAAACGAATTTTTCACACGATAAAAAAGTAACATGACGCGAAGTCTGGGGAATAAGTTGTTTGTGGAGACACTGGAAAGTGAATTTTCACCAGAAAATTTGAGACTGGAGGCTTCTGGGCCTCCATTCTTTATCATTATGAAAAATCCAACATTTGGACTTCAACGGGTCAGGAAATTTTAAATGCTTGTAATCACAAATTACTCGCATGTCCTGATTGCATTTGAACAGCATGGAACTTGGTCTGAACAACTCAGTTAGGGAGGTGTTTGTTTCCTTATTTGTGGGAATACAAGATCAAACAGACGCCGTTAGTGTTGATGGAGTACTATTTACTACCCCGAAAGGAACGTTAGTTTGACTGTTCGGTCAATGTAAGGTTGGACAATACTTATTCAGTTGTCGACCACAACAAATCCTGTCGATACTTCTAAGTTCAGTGGTGGCTGGGTGGTCGGCTGTATGCAAGAAGAAGAAGTGTTGATGGAGACTTCAAGTCGATTAAATCTCTGTAATGTTGAATGCTGATATTAATCCTTTTTTTGCGGGAATTTTTACGCTTTGTTTCCACTTATCTATACATAGTATAATATGAAGTCTCCTTAAAGCGCCTGTGTATTTGAACCACAAAAAAGCGAGGAATGGCTAACGGATATTAGAGGTATTTATATCATTTTGCAGAACATTTATTGGGAAAGGTTTTGGTACATTAAAGTCATATGAAAATAACCAAGGGGATTTTATTTGTCGTGTCTTTATTTATTCCACGCATGCTGGAAAACTGTACATATGGAAATAGCTGTGGGTGAAAATGTGCTTTGGGTCCCCTGCTTGGCGCATTTTCAAAAAGTCGCCAACTAGCGCGTTTTTGCGTGTTGTCTTGCGGAGTTGAATGCTCTGAAAGATACTATGCGCCAAGCAGGGAACCCAAATCACACATTAACCGAGCTGTGCTATGCATATGCGATGCATCTCTTTATTTACATCTGACTTCAAAAAGCGATTCAAGTCTCATTATGCTAAAAAAAAATCCAACCATGACCGGAACATATTAAATGCCAAAAATCTTCGTTTGTTGAGCGATAAAGGAAAATGAAGAGTGAAAAAAAGCTCGGTTAGCAAATATTAGAGAAATAATGAACTTAGGGAAGGAGCACTTCTATTGAGCGAAGTAACCATCTCTCTTTAAAATCTCATGAGGAATGCAAATTATCATTATACCATATTATACAGAGTTGATAAATATAGTTGATACAGTGGGTACAAGGACTCATTTGTATATTTTTAAATTTTAAAACAGCTTTTCTATTGTAAATTTTCATTGATTGTTTTGTCTAAGAGCATATCAATTTTACCTTTTTAACAGTCTAAATTATATCGAAAAATCGAAACGGTGAGTCAGCACTGACGGTAGAATTAACACCCTTGTTCTCTCACTAAATATACCATGCATTCTCCAGTGGATTCCTGCTCATGTAGGTATCGAGGGGAACAAATGGGCAGATACACTTACAAAGGAAGCACGTGATGAACAACAACCCCGAACAGTCACCTGTATTTGCAAATGCGGTTGCGAGGCGTAGGATCCACAATAAACATTTTGGCAAAGCAACAATCCCTGACCTAGACTGCCCAAGAAACCTCTCCTCTACAATAGCTCGGCTACGTACTGGACATTTCAAGGACATAAAAATATCAGCAGCTGGCATTAAATCCTATCCCAACTGCAAGCACTATCATCAATCCCAACTGACTCCAGATCATGTTTTTAACCGTCAAGCCATTATCCGCTCCCTCTTTCTCCTTGGAACCTCACCAGTTGAGATTCTCCATAGCTCCAGAACTGGTAGATGACGTCACCAAGACTTTTGGTGGAATATAGACTTTATTTAACTTTTATAGACACGACAACAACAACAGTCTAAATACTTTTTGAATGTATTTCACCAATTGAGATCCTCCATGGCTGCAGAACTGGCATATGTCGTCACCAAGACTTTTGGTGGAACATAGACTTTATTTGCACCTTTATAGACACGACAACAACAACAACAGTCTAAATATTTCTTGAATGTATTTCACCAATTGAGATCTTTCATGGCTCTAGAACTGGCAGATGTCGTCACCAAGACTTTTGGTGGAATATAGACTTTCTTTGCACTTTGAACCTTTATAGACAAGACAACAACAGTAGTCTAAATACTCACGAATGTGCTCTATAAAAATTATTTTGAAGCTATTTTTGATAATTTCTAAATATATTTTTATGTTTGTTTGATGTTGTGCAACATGCCCATGTCATATCAGGTGAAGACTTGACATGTTTAAAGCTAATTGTTTTTCTTGGATGATATGCCACGGACAACGCCGTGCGGTTATTTCTAGTTTATCATAATTGAAAATGATAGCGAAATATGAGTTTAATTCATATTTTTCTGTATTAGTCAGAAAATAAAAAAAGAGAAAGTATTCTTTCAATGAAGTAAATCGAAGAACATCATACATAATCAATAATTTTAAAATAACTAGTAGGATGAGGATTAAACAATCTTGAAGTAACTTTGAAATGCATTCAACAAAGATTTAAGTTGATACGCGAATCATTTCTTGAATTGGAGAAATAGTATGGCAAGAAAATGTGGATCTGCAAATTTACTATCGTAATTTTTAATTTAATTATTTTGATCTTTATAATTTCATTTTTAAAAAGCACACTTTAGCATATTTTTATTGGTGATATATTTATCATAAAAAGTATACTAAAGCATACTTTAACGTAATTTTTAGGATTAAAATAAATTCAGATTCTATATTAGAGTTTAGTAAATTTTACTAAGTCTAGCTAATATGGTCACAGAACATGTTTCTCCAAAATTAGATACTCATTGAACATTTTTCAAATATACACAAGACCATTTTTGTTTGAAATGCTATAAAAATATATAAACTTTTATTTTTGTTTATATAGCATCTTTCCATATTTTTACTAACTGTTCTAAATTTAATTAAATATTTTAAAACCTCAAAAGTATAGAATATCAATTTAATGCTCATTTGACAAAGCTCAAGTATACTAAAATATTTAGTTTATTTTATTGAGAAAATCACTCAACTTGGGAAAGCGAATTAAATTGTCCTATTAAATAGGTAGAACATAATTTCGTTCAAAATCAAGAAGTATGATAAGATTGATTACGTACATTATATATTTTTAAATCAATAGTACGAAATAAATTAGATTTGCTGATGAAAATATTATTTATAATATTGTGTAAAAAATTATATTTCCTACTAAAGATCGTTTCAGTATTATCACACGTTTTGAACATTATATTTTCCAAAGGTTTTATTACATTTATTTCCATTTTGAATATTATATTTTCCAAAGGCAGTTGAAACAAGATTACTTTAGAATAGAGTTACTGATAACCATTGAAAGTATCATTTTGATGATTCTCTAATCGATTCAAAGCTACTACGATATCTCGATTTGAAAATGAATCTAAAAGCTTTCTTTTCTTATCTGATTTTATATTGGCGATTTTATTACTTTTGTATATCCTCATTGACTTTTTTTGTAGCTAAGTCATAAATATCCCTCAATTGAATCAAATAACTCTTTATTTATTTTTATTTTTTCTTATATGTCTTCTCTCTCTCTCTCTATATATATATATATAGATATAGATAGATTTATTGATTGGTTGATAGATAGATTGAGCTAGAGAGCAAAAGTACTGCAATCATCAAAAAGATGCAATATTGTTGCGAACATGTAATTTTGCTTACCTGCGCTAATACTGTCATCGTAAGGAAGAAGGATTTACAGTAATCTGTATTGAATAGTAAATGAATGTGACGTCAGAGGTCCCAGGGCTTGGCGACGAATTTGGTGATTTTGGTGACAAAAGGGAAAGTACTCGAAACATCGAGAATTTTCCCGATCCCTAAATTAGGAGCCGAGATACGTCTAGAATGATCCTGATTGGTCCTGATTGGCCCCGCCTTCCACCAATATATAAAATCCAGCCATCTGAAGAGACGGTGGGAATCAAGCAAGAAGCAGCACAGCTGTAAAAGGAAAGGAGAAGACCTGAAAAAGAATCAATCGAAGAATCAAGCCGAAGTGCGGCAGTGGAGAGAAGCCGAAGCTGAACGGTCTGGTGTTCAACGAAGAAGACAAGAAGCTCGGCGGAGTTGAATCGAGAAGACCTGAACTGAGAGGTCCTGGAAGCAAAGTCTTAAACGGAGGACTGCTGTGTGGCATATTCTGACGAAGCCTGTGTAGTGTGTCATAGCTCGTTGTGTCGTCGTTGGGAACGGAGCTGTCCTGAACTGAGGTGTAGCCCCGTTGTGCGAAGAAGTGAGTCGGCAGCGAAGGCAAGAAGAGACAGAAGATTAGTTTCAGCCTGTTCCAGAGAGACCTACGTGAGTGTAGACGAATCCCTTAAAGATTCCCTCTCCTGTTGAATCCTGTCATGCCGCTTTATGAGCTGTGGACGTTGTCACTACGGAATTTCTGCCTATGGACTATTGCTGATATTGTGGGCTACTGTCTACAGTAAAGAACTGCCGTGTGTTGTCCTGTGTGTTCGTCTCGGCTGTATATAGTTGTCTTATGTACATAACTGTGTTGTAAATATTTGTCGTCTTTGTGTACTGTCCAGTCTTCGTCCTGAAAATAAACGTCTGGGTTGTGCCGTCTACTGAAGCACTGATCATGGTGTGTGCTCATCATCTTCCCACACCATACACTCCCACTATACAATGAAAACGAACCCGACAGATTGAGGATAGGAAAATCAGTAACAATATGGAGATTTCTATATATCTCCAGGTATCAGAATCCGAAAAGAACATTTTAACTTTCTCGTTTACAAAATATGTAGAAAGTATAGTAATCGTCAAAAAATTAGCACCTGAGATTTTGTTTGTACCTTTATGTTTTAGTTCTATGTTATGTTTGTATCTTTATGTCTCCCTCTCTTTTTCAAATGAGAAGGTATGAAACGTCGCAGCAACGTAGCCGTAAACATATCTGCCTACGTCGCTATAGGAGTATCTAGGGATGCGATTAGAGTGCGCGGAGCATGCGTGGGCATCCGCACGAGCAGGAGAGAGCAGAGGCTTTTATAAAGAGCGCCATCCAATTGATACTACTTGTTGAATTCCTTTACCACAGATGAACCTTTAACTCCGAAGTGTATAGTGAGACAATCCGAAGACTAGAGAGATCCATCAAGAACAAAAGTTAGCAGAAGTTAAAGCGGGTAAATGCTGGAAATTCGCTTGACTTTTAATGAATTTAAATTCTTATTAAAATTTTTTTTAAAAAAAATTAGCTTCTAAGGGTTTATTCCCGGCCTCCAAGGTATACACATGTCAAATTTGATAGTTAAAGGTCAAATGGTCTGTCCTGTAGAAGGTCAGCACACACACACACACACACACACACACACACACACACACTATGCTTTAATATAAGTATAGGTAACATTACTTTTCATCTTATTACTTTCTAATTTTACATATGTTGCAACGATATTAAACACATTTTTTTGCATGAATGTTGTTGCCACTGTAATTAAATGTAATTATTGATAATAAAATATAGATAGACGAGTCAAGTATAAAATATTACTATACCACAATGGTCCAGACAAAAAGAATCTAAACTCCTCTGAATTTTTATTTCTAACATTTTTTTAATCAAATTATTCAATCTGTTAATATAATATCAAAATAGTCTTAGAAATAGATAAAAGAAGATCAAAGAAGTAATTTTTTTTTATAAAAGAAAGACTTGCATTTAGAGCCAGAAGTTCTGCCCTAACTTCAGATACTATTAACATGTTCCAAATGAACAATATTGCAAAGCTCGAAACTCTGTATACGCCGATGTCAAAAACTCAGATATGATCACGATCCCTTACACTTAAGCTTGCAGTAAAATGTAAAAGTTTTGCAATAGTGCACAGCGAGAATTTCCAAAAAGGTGTCAATACGTATTACAAAGACACTCTGCTAACGTTCATGGTGCCTTTTAGGGTTTTCAAAAAGTTCTTGCGGTAGAAAAGAGACTTTTAAAAGCTCCAGCAGCTAGGACTAATGGATTCTTCGCCCTAAAAGCACGTTCTTTTTTTGTAATCCCATAATGCGACTTGAAACAAACCGCCGAAAATGGCGAGGGGATCAAATTTGGATTCAGTCGCTCCTAATTTGGATTTCCAGATGGTTTTATTTCTTTTGATTTAAGTTTCCTCTTGTTAAAATCCCCCCCCCCTCACTTGCTCTTTCGGAAACTTTGCTCGCTTGTGTGTTTTCTTTCGTTCGGCGAATGTTCGCCCAGTGTATGAATGGAGAAGGAGAGAAACAACTCGCCTCGATGATGTTCCACTTTGGATTTAAGCTTCTTCGGCATTATTGTCATGATAATTCTGAAAAATTATGGATTCTAGCTAATTGTGATGTAGCCCATAATTCTTTGCGACCAGATTCTTTTTCGAATTCAGTAGATGTTAACGTTTCACTTGAAAATTTTTCAGTCAATAATCGTTTGACAAAAAAAAAAAAAAAAAAAAAATCTTTAAAAAAAATTGAAATTTAAAAAAAATGAATGAAACTTAAAACGAGTTCATAATTTTAAAGTTTGTAATTAATAAATAATAAAAATATTGAATAAAGCAAAATGAAAAGCATTATTTATAATAAAAATAAAGATTGACAATAATGATTACATAAATTGTCTCATTTAAAGAAGTAAAAGATAACTTTTTTTGAAAATTCAATGTAGGGTAACAAAATTCGTCAAATCAAAATGTTAAAAAAATAAGAAAAAAATCGCAATAGCTTCAAAATACTGCCATTAGAATTAAGGTTTTTAGATATTTCTGATACAGGAAAGGGTTTCAATAACTCAAAGTTTTTATTTCACTTCGCACAATGACATGAAAGGTCTTTGGTTATTTTTTAATCACAAAAGATTTTGAATAATATATTCTACAATTTTTCGATATTCTAAGATTTAAAAATTTTCACACTAACCCTTTTTTTAACATGTGAAGAAATCCACCCAGAATAAGTCCATATATCCAGCTGTTAGAATAAAATTTCATAAGATGGCTGCAAAAAAAGAAAAAATCCAGATGAAAACAATTTTCTTCATAAATTTATCGTTTAAAGTGTAAATATATATGGAATTTAGAATTAAATAATTCAAAAGGTTGACTGTTGTAAAGGCTGTCTGTACTTTTGCATGCATGTAAAGGTAATATCTCTGAAACGTGATGATTTAAATGAAATTTGGCATATAATCTTCTGAATATAGTTTTCCAGTTTTATATCAATTTTTGTTTCATTCAGTTGCATAAATTGCGTCTAAAAATCATACACGAGTTTTTTGTATATGTGTATTAACCGCAAGTTAAAGATAAATCGCACATGGGTTTAATAACACCATTAATCTAAGATAGATATTTCGTAACAATATCATTAAATTAATATGCAATTTCATTTTTTTATTATCCTATGAAGCACATGACTCTCATGTGTGCGATAAAAATCCTACCACTCATGGCATTCAAGGACTTTAACTCGCCAATGTGCCAGACATGTCACGTTGATCTAAGTATTCAGCACATTTTAATTGAATGCCCAATGTACCATTTCTATCGTGTCCATATTTTCAATAAATCATCCGTAAGTCTAACTGAATTAGTGGGTGAGAAATACCACCCAAATATTTTTACATTTTTAAAAGAGATTAAACTTTTTACTTGCATCTAGCTGCTTTTCAACCTTTTAATCTCTTTTAGAGCTTC
>JAPMOQ010033203.1:1315674-1345327 GCA_026543055.1 Argiope trifasciata
ACTTGCATCTAGCTGCTTTTCAACCTTTTAATCTCTTTTAGAGCTTCATTTTGGGATTGTATCATTAACTCGCAATTTTAATTTGTTTAAAAAAATAGCATCTAGATGCTTTTCAACCTTTTAATCTCTTTTAGAGCTTCATTTTGGAGTTGTGTCATTAATTCGCAATTTTAATTTCTTTAAAAAAAACTTGCATATAGCTGCTTTTCAACCTTTTAATCTCTTTCAGAGCTTCATTTTGGAATTGAATCATTAAATCGCAATTTTAATTTGTTTAAAAAAAACTTGCATCTAACTGCTTTTCAACCTTTTAGTCTCTTTTAGAGCTTCATTTTAGAATTGTATCATTAACTCGCAATTTTAATTTGTTTCAAAAATTCTTTTTCTGCGATTGAAAAATTTTAAAATTTTATTAGCTGACTGTCACACCTCTTGTATTTCTTGCAATTTCCTTAATTCGTATTAATTTATAACTCATTAGTTGGATTCATATTAATGTAGTCTTAATTTAAACCATATGACTGGCGCAGTATGGCCACAAATGGCTCTTGTGCCAATAAACCTTACCTACCTACCTCAAGGACTTTATCAATAGTATAGGAGAAAGTTTGGAAGAGCCCACACCCACTGGTTAAATTTATTTGAAACCCTATTATTGTCTGAATGTAAGAAATTAAAAATCACATCTGACATTATTTCCATTTCTGATTTGATGTAAACTTTTGACTTGAAAGAATGTACGCAGCGAATAGCAGAAATAAATCTATTTCGGTTACAGGCAATGGAAGATTCAGAGCAAAGATAGTTTCTGTCATTCTGATTATAAACGCTCTGGCGGCGACTTCTACTTCTTCTGTCAAGCATGAAGAAGAGCAATAAAATCCAAAGGATGGGTTAACCTCCTTTCAAAGATGAATCGCCCTCGAAAGTCAAAGAATAAGTTAAAACTAAGAAATGCGTTGCTGCCCCTTTTTCATCATCTTGGACTGCCAGAGAAGACATAAATTTCTTACCCGTACATGAGTGTCGCAGACTTGAAATGTTTACTTTATGTACAGACATATATGTAGTACCTTATTCTTGGTTTACTTTATGGTATATAAAGAAAATATCGTAGTAGTCTTTTCTGTTGAAAAATTTGATTTTGTTATTTAAAAGACTTTTAAGTTTTACACTACCTTTTACCCCCTTAACACCTAACACCACACCACACCTCCGTTTCTAGAGCTCATTTGGCCCCTTTCCGGTTTGGTATGGATGTAGGTGGACTTTATTAACACACACACACTCGATTTGGTTTAGTTTAGTTATATTAACGTCCCGTTCAAAGCAACACGAGGGCTATTTTGGGACGGACCTCGTAATTTTGAACCACGGTCAGATGACGAGGACGACACCTGAACTGGCACCCCCCCTCTCCACACCACGCCACACCAGTGGGAGGACATTTGGCCTGACAGATTTAACGTGCAACAGACCCCCTCACACGATGGTTCTTCGGTGGAATCGAGTCTCGAACCTGAAACCCTCCGGTTCCGAAGCCGAGACTTTACCACCGGGCCACCGCGGCCCTCACACACACTCGAAGTACACAACAATGGATTTGAAAGATACAGACAAATGACAAAATACATGAAAATACGACATAACAAGAAATGATAAATGCTAGAACGAACAACATCTTGAATACAAGAAACTGGACGAATGAACATAGTAATATAAGTATGAATACAAAAAATGGTTAAAAATATTAGTTACTTGAGAGGGGGGATGAAAAACAAGTTATAGAGCTGTATTAAATAGTGTCCTAAGCCTTTTACCCAAAGAAAACTTATAAAATGTTTATTTCGGCATTTGTCTAGTCAATAACACAAAAAGTCTGCCATACAGAATTATATAACCTGACGTTAAAGTGAATGTTTAACTTAATTAATTTACATCTCGAATAGAGCCATATTAATCGTTTCAGTATTCTGAAAAGATCACTTTTCGACGATTCTATCTCACTAAGGGATGACACGCAGAAGAATCTGCGCATTTTCGGATTTTGCTTTATTGTTAAATGTAAACTCATCCTCCTTTCCTCTTTCTTTTCATCCTATTTTGTCGAATTAATTTCTTCCTCATGCAAATGAGTGGGTAGTTTTAGAATCCGTTGCCAAAAAAATTCTAGAAATATATTGTGATAAATTTGATAACTTTGAATTGTGGCTAGATGATCAAAGTAACAGCTGAGTAGGAAGTCCGCTCTTCAATCTTTCGTTCGGCATCAACAAAAGAAAATTTGTTATATTAGTTTAGTTATATTTAGTTTAGTTATTTTTTGTTTAGTGCATTGGTGAAATTTTTATGTTTTTAATTATCCATTTTAAAGCTATTTATTTATAAATGATGCAATAAAACTTTTCGTATAAATGTAATTATTAATCAATGCTTTCCTTACTCAAAACAAATACAAGTTATTAAATATTTGGAAAGATTAAATAAAAATAATAATTTTCATCAGGTATAACATTGAAATATTATTATTTTACTGAAAGTAAGTATCAAGTGAAATATAATATAATATGTAAATTAATATTGCAACATATTTTAAGACTTTCGCTACACTTAAATTAATTTAATAATGAATTAAATAATTCAATGTAAACACACATCGTAGTTCTAAGATTCATTAATTCATGAAATTTGCCTTTTCCCCTAATTTATTAACGTAGGAATGAAGATAAAAGCATTTTAAAAATCGTTTACATTTTTTAATCCAACAGATCAAGAGAACTGCTTAATATTACAAGACCATAATCTACTATCATTTATCAATAAAACGTCTTAGGAAGGGAAAAAAAGGATGCTCGAATTTGTATATCATAATTGGAAGCAAACGAATGCAAAGTCAAATTTTCTAATCTTCCTAACCCACAAAAATCTAAATAATAAAACAACAGAATCAATTCATATAATGCCTAAGTCACGTGACTGACAATATTGCGAATGCCATCTAAATAAATATAAGCATCATTTGGTATAAATGCTTTTGTTATTTATATTTTGAGTGTCTTTTTAAACGCAAATAAGTTTTTAAAAACCTTTCTAAAAATGCATGTTTTTTTTTTCGATTTTTCAATGTTAATTCATAATCCATTATTTTAAAATATTAGAGAACATTGAAATTGTTTATTTTGTAATTTAAATACCAGATGGCGCCGCATGTATGGAATCAAAAGTTAATTTCATTAATTGATTAGTTGTTAATTAAGTGTTAAAATTATTCAAATAGTATGCTTCTGTGAAAAATTAGTTGAGTTTCATAGAAATATACTACCCACACAAAAAATCCTTATAATATCATTTCTTGAAACATTAAAATTTTCAAAATAAATGGTGAAATTTAACATTAATCATCTACAGCATTTTTTTCAGGAGTTGATTTTGACTGCCGATAGTTAGAATGATTATAAGCAAATTCAACATAAACTCAAATAACATCGAAGTGTTTTAAATCAGCGTCCTAGTTTTTTTTTTTTTTTTTTTTTTTTTTGAACTTCCATAAATCGTTTTATATTCGAAAACAAATTCTTACACCTGCTTCCACTAGGAAGATAATTTTTATTTTTTAATGAAAATAGATACGTGAATGTTATTCTTTCCAAATATTTACAAACATCGAGCCTGCTTTGTTTTCAGTGAAAAAAGAATTCCATAACTAAACAGAAAGATTCGCTGGGCTAAGATGATAAGTTTAATAAACAATAAGGTTCTTCCTTTTAAAATTAAAATAAAGCTGTGATTAAAAAAAATCACATAAGCTCGCATTCGCTTTTCCCTATACGATGTACAACTTGTTCAAATTTAATAAGAATTATTTTTAATTTGGAATGTTGGTTTAATGCTTTTGATTAAACAAGTGGAGATGAATGTTGATATGTACATTCTTCCGATATAAAAAAGGAAATATTCCAAAAAAATCCTTTTAATATAGGATATGAACAAATATTTTGTTAAGGATTTTACTAAAATTATTTCCTGAAGTTTTCGGAATCCCTGAATAAACAAACTGATGGGATTTATTTAAAATTACACGCCGAGAACACGTCTAGAACAGTTTAGATCAAACAAATCATGATAAAAAATAGAAAAAAATAATCTGAAATGTTGTTTAATCTCCAAAGATTAGAAAAACAAGATCTTCCTAAGCTTTACTAAATAAAATCGAAAAATTTACTTAATTAAAAGAATGGTGAATTTCGAATTTACCGAAATTTACGACATTATATAAACCTTCAAAGCACGTTGTTATAATACATTTTTTTTAAGATTGTAATCAAAAATTGTCTAAACAAGAAGTGTTTTCTTTCTAACTGTTTACATATAACGCATATAAATGAAAATAAACATGGTATTTTTCATTTACACAAAGAATTAGGCTTATTTTTTGTGATGATTAAAATGCTTCATGCTTAACTAAAATGTATTTTACAAGTAAAAAAAGATAATTTAGATTCTAGATTTTTAAACTAGAATTTTAATTGTATTTTATAAATTTATTATTTATTATTTTTCTTTGTAGTAAAATTAATTTTTCATAAGGCTACTGAGCTTATAATTGCAGTATTTTTTCTAATAAATAGACTATCAACAAATAATGCAAAAAAAAAAAAAATGTTTAAAAATCTCTTTACAAAGTTGTTTCTGTTTACAAAGAAATGTTCGTTGCTTAAAATTGGTTAATTTTTTAATGAAATATAATTTGGAGAAACTTTTTCAAAATTTCACGCATTATTTTTTCTTTGAAAAACGACGAATTTTTAATAAATATACGCATTTATTTTAGCAATTAAATTGCATTACAGCATTGATAGTATTAGAGTATTTTCAATTGTCTTATTTTTGTTGATTACATTTTTGTAAATTGCGATAAAAAAAAAAGAACCGAATACATTTTAAAAATAAAAAAAAATGAATGAAAAGAGTCGGGAATAATTCTTCACGATTCTTTTTTAAATTTTTTTTCTCGTTCTTTTTTAAAATAGCGTTTGTAACTTGTAAAAATTTTGTCTAATTGGTAAGCAAATTAATGTTCCAAACGATATTTTTAAAAATATCTTATAAAAGCATGCAAAATTTCCTCTTGCCTCAAGTCTTGATATTGCCATTATATGATTTCTAAATTTAAATATTTCCCCATATTTATTTCAGAAATTATTCGATAAATTTTTAATTTAAGCAATTATATATTCATTGATGGTAAATTGATTTTTACTATCAAAATTTTTACATATATTTATCCTGTTTTTAAAAATTAAATTTATCTACCGACAGGGAGATTTATGTCTAAATCAGTGAATATAATTATTATTTTCAATGAACGTTGTATATAAATATCATGTATATAAATAATAGCTATCTTTTTCTTTACTATTAATAAATGAAAAATATGTCTATTTCTTTTGGTACTCTAACGGCCTGATCGTCTGACAAAGGCAACCAAATTTGGTGCAAATAAATGAAGTTTAAAGGGTGGAATGAAAATTTGGATAATGGTAGATAGGGATGTGCATCCCCAAACGATTAATTTTTTTAAAAAAAATTAATTCATCAAAAATTAGGCTAAACATTTTTTGAGAGAGTTTTTGAAAATATTATTATATAACAATAATATTTGAAACTTTTTGGAATTTTTAAAAAAATGCTATATTTGCAATGATACTTATTTAGCAGAGCAGATTTTCGAAACTTTAAAACAATATTTTTTTGCATAATTTTCAACAATGATTTCATTATAAGAACGAAATCTGTCTAATTGTTTCATCAAACACTTCATTACCTGATTTTCAATGAAATTAATCTGTTCACGATTGAATTCTGTTTAAATGTTTCATCAGACATTACTTTCAATTAATTAAATCTTATTACTTGATTTTCAATGAACTACACCAATCCATTATTGAAATCCGTTTCATCGCTTCATCATTTTACTAACTAATTTTCAATAAAATCTATTAACTCATCATTAAACTTTGTTTCATTGCTTCATCAAATGTTTTAGTAACTTTATTTTCAATGAAATCTATCAATTCATCATTAACTTTTGTTTCAATGTTTCATTAAACATTTTACTAATTTTATTTTTAATGAAATCCATTAATTCATCATTAAACTTTGTTTCATTATTTCGTCAAACATCTTACTGCATTTTCAGTGAAATTTATCAATCCATCACTAGACTTCGTTTCATCAAACATTTTATTGCCTGATTTTTTAATAAAATCCATCAATGAAATTTGTTTCATTATTTCGTTAAACATTTCTTTGTTGAAAGATAAGGTAGGGCCATTCTGTTTATTATCCGCTTAATTTATATGCTGAATAAGATTATGAAGTCCCGCTACAGCGAAATAAAAATGAATATGGTTTATTGATACATCATTTTCAAGCAGAATGAAATGAAGTCGTTGATTTTGACTCCATTAGGAATATTCATATACAAAATAATAAGAATTATCGTAAGTCTTTGAGCATAATACAGCTTTCAGCCGAATATTTGAAAATTATTTGTTGTAGGAATTATAAATGTCAAGTCAGATTTTATAATTTGAAAGTTGAAATAAAAATGTCAAGTCACATTTTATTATTTGAAAGTTGAAATTAAATATATCAATTTTTGTAGAACCATATATTTGCAAAATGTGGCTGTTAAATAATATGTCCTTCAGGAAATTGACGCAGACCTTATCCTAAAAAATCCATGTTTCCATTATAGACTCATCAAATAAAAGGCATCTCACTGATTATGGAATTTTTATCAATAACAAAAAGAGGAATATGAGAGCGTGTTGCAGCTTCAATATTGGTATTTTACAGGCCATGTCGTTTGATTAAGCTGCACAGCTTAGTAAATTTATTCAACTTGAATAACTATTAATTATCTTTTCAGTGTCCTAGCATAAAGAAAAGATATCTGAAAAATTGAAATAGAATAATAACAAATTTCAACCAGCTATAAGCAAATGTTTGATGTGAAATCAATAAAAAGTGGAGTCAATTACGACTATTGATTGATTTTAAAAGCAATATTTTATTTCAGAATGATTAATCGCTTTAATTCATTGACTTTTTTTTATGAACGTATGCTATATCATTTTGCTATATTTATATTTCTTAGTAGTACACGAAATGTGAAATACAAAAACCTTCCAGACTTAATTACTGAATTCCTGCCCGAATGGCAGTAATAAGACGTGTTTATATTTTTCAGATCTATTTTCATTCCAAGAAGTTATACAAATAATACATGAAACACAAATATTCAATCTACGTTTGTCTCTTATAGAAGTTTGAAAAAGTAAAGGTTTCCTTCAGATTTGTAGTCGAAATTCTATCTTAAATTGTCATGAAAGACAAATTTCAGTCCACAGAAACCTGTGATGGAAATATCTGAAAGACGAGATATCTCGTCGTTTGCGTTGAAAGTGCTAACATCAGACTTTTTTGGTTATTCCGCCCTTTCAAACTGTCTGAGAAGGTTTGCTTAAATTCTTTGGTTCTCAAATAAATTTCATGAATTTTCAAATAAATGTAATGAATTTCTCCTTTGGAAATTATTTTGAAATTTTGAATAACTAATGTCAAAATAACTTTTCTGCGTTTAATAAAAATGTATTTAAAATGGCATTTGTTTTTCCCTATCAAAATCCTCAAATATTATCTCCCTTTTCTGTTCACGAATTTGAAAATAAGAAAAAGAAATCGTCAAGTGTTTAAAATAGTTTACACTTTGAGATTGTGATAACTATTGAGATTGTGATTTTTAAGTAGAAATGTTTGTCAATGTGCTTGTGAAAAAGACTACTTAAAAATTAGATTTGTATTATTAGCCTGTTTTGTCACATAATTCAAGTTCCAATCTACTTTCATATAACTATTGCACATATTGTAAAAATATAAAATTTATAATTTTATTTATACTATGTACCATATTATGTGTTCTACTATAAATAATATGGACTAATACTGTATTCAAATGTGTGTAATATATATTGTTATTGTATATTATGTACTGTGGAAAAAAATAGGACCTGAAATTACCTTTCATTTCAAATTACCTACAGCGAAATTACCTTCCTTTTTTTGTGCTCGTAGTTGGGGATGATCTCAATTCATTCTCATACGGGAACGTGTATTCAGACAGCAAATAACAGTCAAGAGTAATTGAATACTTCCACCCAGAATTTAAAATCCTTGGACTTTGACCTATAAATAAGCGGGACGCTGACCGGTACACGCCCCCTTCGACAGCAGTTAGTTGTCTCGTCGAAAAGCGGGCGTTCACGTTCTTCTCCGATGATCCATGAAATGCTCCTTCCTTCCTGGGACCCTGAGCAGCCAAACATGCGCCATTGAGTCACGTAATGGAGACCAACACATCTCTTTCAGACGACCCCCCCCTCCCTAATCTCTCCATGCCCCCCACCCACTCACTTCTTATCCTAACGGAACCAAAATCAAAAGTTGGAAAGAAGAGGCGGTCACAAGAAAACTTTTCTCCAATTTCTTCTGCTACGGTGGCATCCTCTATCTTTTCCTCAAGGGGAGGGAAGGCAGGATCCGTTCGGGGGATGAAGGGGCTAATTGTGCATCCAGAAATGGACAGAGAATATTTCTTTCGCACTTGTATGCGTAATGCTTGTGTTCCTTTTGTTAAACGTTATTGAATGGCTTATTATCATTCTCTTATTTAAAGTCTTGTTTTATTGTAAGCGAAAAATATAATGAAAAAGGATCATCAAATAATTTGATCTTAAATTCTCCATATATTTCTACGTATCAAAACTTTCTAGAGAAAAACAAATGCCATTTTAAATACATTTTTATGAAATGCAGAAAAGTGATTTTGACATTAGTTATTCAAAATTTCAAAATAATTTCCAAAGGAGAAATTCATTAAATTTATTTGAAGAAATAACAAAGTTTTGAGAACCAAAGAATTAAAGCAAACGTTCTTAACACTTTTAACGCATGTATTTTTATGCATCAAACCTTTCTAGGACTCAAAAACTATTTTTGAAATCATGCAGACAGTTTGAAAGTGCAGAATAACCGAAAAAGTCTGATATTTAATGCAATATTTATAGTACTTTTAACGCAATCGATGAGATATCTCGTCTTTCAGCTACTTTGAATTGCAGAATTCTGTAGGCTAAAATCTATCTCTTATAGAAGTTTGAAAAAGTAAAGGTATTCTTCAGATTTGTAGTAGAAATTCTATCTTAAATTGTCATGAAAGACAAATTTTAGTCCACAGAAACCTGTGATGGAAATATTTGAAAGACGAGATATCTCGTCGCTTGCGTTAAAAGTTCTGATATCAGACTTTTTCGGTTATTCCGCCCTTTCAAACTGTCTGCATGATTTTAAAAATATTTTTTGACTTTTAGAAAGGTTTGATGCATAGAAATACATGCTTTAAAAATGTTACGAATGTTTGCTTAAATTCTTTGGTTCTCAAATAAATTTCATGAATTTTCAAATAAATTTAATGAATTTCTCTTTGGGAAATTATTTTGAAATTTTGAATAACTAATGTCAAAATAACTTTTCTGCGTTTGATAAAAAATGTATTTAAAATGGCATCTGTATTTTCCAATCAAAATCCTCAAATATTATCTTCCTTTTCTGTTCTCGATTTTAAAAATAAAGAAAAGAATTCATCAAGTTTTTAAAAAAGTTTACAGTTTGAGATTGTGATAAATTCCACTGTTTCGAATTCTTTAAGTAGAAATATGTGTACCAATGCTTGAGGAAAAGACTGCTTAAAAATTAGATTTGTATTATTAGCATGTTTTGTCACTTAATTCAAGTTCCAATTCAAATTTTGGAAAAAATCTATCAACAGATTAATCATCAGTCGATATTTACAAGTGTGTAATCGAATTAAATAAAAAATTACGAAAAATTGGAAAAATTCAGGAAAAAAAGGAAATTGGGTGAACAATCTTGATTTCAATATTATATGTTTAGCATGCTTTCTAGAAAACTAACCGTTTTCTTAAATTCCAAATTATATGTATATATTAATGTAGCTTGCAGAGCATCTTTTATTCGTAAAAAATCAAAACAAGACTCCAAGCGTTTCAGAATTCTCTCGGTTTCGTTTATTCTTTTCACTTCACATCATAATTTACAAACTATTGCCAGATTTCAAAAGCTTTACAATTAATCATCAGTTACTATACAAAATAATATTAATAAAATATGTTTATCAAAGAGAAAATTCATTTGCTTTTACTTTTAATAATATTTTAACAGAAATAAAATTTGTAGCAGTTATAAAATATCTGAAAAGAAATCGTCTGCTAAGTATCTGTTAACAGATTATGATATTTACCGAACAATGTGTCCATTTTGAATTTTAGATTCATTCTATCATAGAGAATCGTTCCAACATGTATTTCTGGTTGTTTTTGTTTTCATTTTACTAAGTAACAAAGCTAAAAAAATACACAACATGCTGTATGAGTATAGTAGTAAGAACATAAAACATATTACTGTTCGTTGATTCTTTATAACGAAAAATCTTCAAAAAAAATTATCTTTTTGCGAGAACTCACAAATCTAATCACAAATTTTCAAACAAATGTTTGAACGAATAGAATTTCTGTTTAAATTCGGAGAATAATGACCCAGTAGTTCTGGTAACTGCGAGATTAAATCGTTATCTTTATCTTCGTTACACAAAATAAAAATAAAATAGAATCCGCACAAACATGTTACGCATACATGAGAAAAATTAATCTCTATCAACGTGTTGCCATCACATTGACAAAAACTCAAAAATAAGTTAACTATTATTGCAAATTAAAAATATAACAAGTAATATAAACGCATTTTTTAAGTCAATTCCAACTTAGTTGATGAAGAAATTTTTTATATTAGTTACTTTTATTAATTAATCGCAATTAATAATATGTGCATACATATGACAGAATCATAATATTAAATGGCAAAATAGAAGAGGAATTTCCTTCCAATTTTCTATTTTCCTTTCTGGTGTATGAATTTATATTTTTGTTCGTTATTATCTGTTCTGTTTTTTATTTTGTTTCTAATTTATGAAGTTAATATTGTTCTATAATTTCTCATCAGAAGAACTGAACTCGCAATCTTCACCTTCACATGAAAAATACTGAAATCATTGCATTTTACCGATTGAGTTATTGTCTGTTGATTTCTTTTTTCATTACAAACTTCTAAAATTCTATTTAAAGTATTAAAAATGAATTAAATTTAATTAATGAATCAATATTTGAAAGAAAAAACTGTATTAACACCAATTGTCATCCACTACAAGTTTTAATAAATACATTTGAACTTCCAGTGGATGAATAAAAAATATTTTACTAACGATTGAAAATTTGAACAAGATATATATATATATATATATAGGGAGAGTGTGAACCATTAGTTGGAATTGAAAAAAAAGAGTAATTTTTAGCACACATCTGTATGAAATGAAATAAATGCAAAGAATATTTTTTTAAAGTAAAAGCGACGAAAAGTTTCCTATGTTCGTTTACAATATGTTATTGATTGAATAAACCACTTTTATTTAAAGCAAATATGATTTAATATACATAGTATATCCACTCTAATCAGAGACCAACAGCTAATCTGTAAGTCTTCAGTAATAGATATACATCTGCTACCAAAATTGTCTAAATGATATAAATAATTTATATGTAACTTGAATCTAAAATTATCTGATAAATTACCGATTTTAAATTTTTACATAGATCCTCAGCTCGGTGAATAATATTTAAAAATATATTTTTGGGACACTAATATTTTAAGTAAAAAGAGTTGAGCTCCAATCACTAAAACTGACCGATTGCTTACAGTTTGAAAATTGATATTTTATAAAAACGAACTATTTTAGACTTTTCCCTTCACCTTCTTAAAAAATATACCAATCAATGCCCAGGATTACCCCAAGCAGTATTGGCCTAAAATAAACAATTTATGATAATTAGAGATTTTATGTAGGAAACAGCCTACATTGATAAAGTAAACAAAATTTTGAATGAAATATAAGTAACTAAGTTATGAAAATATCTGAAAGGTTTTCATACAATCTTATTTTGAACCGGCACCAAGAATCCGCCATTATTTTTATAAATATTTCCTATTTTCAATTTTTTTCAACCAATCGCTTCCGCTGTTACTCGATCTTGTTTTTAATATTTTTAAGAAATCGTTTGGTACCATGAACATTTGTGACCTATGCTACTAGTGGACAGAAATGATTTACCTAATTCGTAAATAACTTATTTTTAATAAGTATATAGGAAAACAACCCTCTGAAAACATTTCACTAAATACTAATACCACAAAGATGAAGTTTAATTTCTATTTGATAAATTGTTTACATGGAAAAGAAGGACTTAAATGTAACTAGAAATAAAGTCCGAGATTTTTATACAGATTCCCTGAATTTTTGCACAATTTTTAGTTTATTGCATGACTGATTAGTTTACTTTCTCAAAAAACTTAAAGGAGATTTAAATATCTTACAGGAACTATGGTAACATGATAATGTTTTGGAATGGATCCGTCTCTTTCTATATTATTTTTCAATTCCTACTATTAGTTCAATTAGAGGCCACCTTCAGCTTAAACTAGAAACAGACAAAAAGAAAAATAAATAGTAAAAAACAAAAATAATAGTTCAACCACCATATACCACCACCACAAAAGTGGTGGAAATTGAAAAAATAATATTCAACCATCATATAAAGGAAAATGGGAAATTGCAAGGAAATTCGCATTTTATTTTGCCACAATATTATGATTCTGTCATATGTATGTACATATTTATAGTAATTATAATTATTAAAAAAAGTAAACAAAATTAAAAAAAATTCTTTGGGATGGTGATGTTTCTAATACCACTTGGTCATACCAAGCCCGAATGAGCGGAGCTCTTTCGAATGAAGGCAGAGGTTGCGCCTTTCGTTGTTAACGAGTACCGTTAAGGTGATAGTACGACTCCTCTCGAGCACCCACGACACAATCTTTTCTTAGGGGGCGGTCGAACTCATTCCTCCATCCGCAAGTCAAAATTTAGGTCTAAATCAGACACCGACTCAGCCCTGATTCAGTGCCCTTAGAGGTATCACTTGTTGTGGGAACTTGGAGGACTTTGCAGTCACAACACATTTCACGTGCCCCAATTGCCATTAGCCAACACGGCGGTCTTAGGTCGAGATGAGGACAGAACTCGCTATCTTTCGGTTGCAAGAGTGAAGATTACCAACCAGGCTGCCATGGCCTCTTTTTGCTTTCTTAATCTAAGTAAGAATTGACTTACCTTTTTTTGATTTACATTACATGTTTTAAAATTTATTTTACTTGTATCAGTGACAACATGCATAAAAAATGTATTTTATATTTGGCTACATGGTGAGTGTAAATCCAGTAATCCTATACACAAAAGTATCATTGTGAAATATACATAAAATATTTTTTTAAGTTATTGAAATTAAAGAAAAGATAGTCGAACGGAAAATAAATTGGTATCATGACAAGCTAATTCTTCGGCCTTTAAGACAGTGGCTTAGTAAATGGCTAGTGTGAAATTATGTTCTAAAACTATAGAGCATTTTTTAATTTAAATTTTCATTTAAATTTTATTCAACATTTAAACAAAATTTTAAGGAATTTTTGTTTAAAATTTCTAACTATCCAAGAAATAATTACAATTAAAATTTTATCGTTTGTGATGCAAAGCGCTGTTTTATAAAGCATTTCTAACATTTTTTCTTTAATGATGTTTATATATACATAACATATACTAATTTCTAAATACTATGAGTTAAAAATATTTAAAATAAATAATTATTCCTTTTTAGTTTCCATTTTGATACATTCTTGAAGATATTTGATTTAAAAAAAAATGACAGAAAAACAGGCCCAAGAAATAAATCGAATTTTTGCTATTCATTAAAATGAACAAATTAAAGTTAAAATCGAAGGAAGATATAAAATAAAACAGAAAATATCTGGAACACTTCGTAATTTTTTGAAAAAAAAATCATTTCCTGTAATGACTAAACGTTGGCAAATCACAATTATGAAAATTTTGCAAAATTCTAAGAACCATAAAATCGATATAACCTTTTTAATGGAAAATAGTTTCATTTCTTGCGAAATTAATTGAAAATGAATATACGTCACTTCAGGAAGAAAAACAGAAAATTCTTCGAAAATAGGACAGCTAAGAGGAAATGTCATTTGTTTAATAACTTGAAATAGAATACAAATTTTTGATGGAAATAAGCACTTAGTTTAAAAATTATTTTTCCAGTTCAGAATAAAATGTACTAAAAAAATGCTAAAATATTTCCCATTTCTCCTTAATCAGCGTTTATTAATAAAGTTCTTTGAAAAGGAAGGAAAAAATTTAATCTCTTCCCCCATCTAAAATACTTACAAAATTCTTTGAAAAGGACTAAATCTTCAGACATTAAAATTCGGGATTTTTTATTATAAGAATCAAGTTTATTTTTATGTTTGTGATATAAAAATAGATTTTTAATTCCCAATTTTTTTTTTAGTAAAATAAAGTTTGGTTGAATTTTTATTACTACTAAGTGATGCATTTTATACATTATTTCCTCTAATCATGCCCATTTGCTGATTTCTAAACCTTGGTGGTAGTTATATACTTCTAATGGATTGAAATAACTGAATGTTGTTTATCAATAAATATACAGTAGGTAAAAAAAGTCTCCGTACGCAGATACGAATGCAAATCAAAGTTTAATTTGTTACACAAAATTCATAATAATGAAAATGAAAACTTAAAAATGAGTTAAAACTAATATTATTTAATATTCATTCATATTAAAAGGATGATAATACTGACAAAATTAAATAATAAATCTTAAAAACTCAAAAATGCCGTAAACATGGAACAAAAAAGTCTCCGTACGGTGCCATAGCACACGAAAACAGTTTACAAAAATGATAATACATTTAACAAAAATACATTTAATGATCAGTGGTCCCTTCTTTGGCCTTTATTACCCCTCTTAGATGTTGTGGCATCACCCCTTCAAGTTTTTTTGTTGTTTCTGGAGAAATATTACACCAAATGCTACTAATGGCACTTTTGAGTTCTGCTTTGTTTTTAATGTCATATTTTTTTAGTTGTCGGCCAATTTCTTCCCACAAATGTCACCCTTTTAAGTCGGGTGACTGGAAAGGGCTGTGAAGTTGTTGTTTAACATGGTAAAGGCACCACTCTTGGCAAATCTTAGAGGCGTGTTTAGGATCGTTGTCCTGCTGCAAAGTAAATCCAGTTCCAAGAAATATTTTCTCTGCGCTGGGTAACAAATTTTGTTTAAGAATATCCAGATATCCATATCGATCCATATTTCCCTCGATGAATTGCAAATTTCCTACTCCAGAAGTCCTCATACACCCCTACACCATAACACCGCCACCACCGTGCTTCACAATTCCAAAATAAATTCTTAGTTAACATTTGTTCGTTTGGTTTTCTTCCCATCATAACTCGGTCATCTGATCCATGAATGTTAAATTTTGATTCATTGCTAAAAACAATTGATTCTCAAAAAGATAATAGCTTGCTTACATGCTCCTTTGCAAACTCGAGGCGCTTTTTCCTGTTGCACAAACTTGTATAGGGTTTCTTCCGGGCCGCATGTCCATGATAACAACTTTTTTTAATGACATTTCTCAAGGTTTGAGTTGAGACTTTAATGTTGTAACTAACCATGAAATCATCTGCCAACTGCGGTGCCCTAATTCGTGGATTTTTTTGAATTTGGCGTACGATGTTTCTTTTGTGCACGCGATTTAATATTGGCGGCCTCCCGTATCAATCTCTATCCTCAAGTGAATGAAGTTTACGATATCTTTCAATGATATATTGCACAGTATACTTCAATTTTTTAGTCATTTCACTAATTCTTTTCATGGATAATCTATCTTTTCGCAATTTAATCACTAATTCCCGAATAGCTCTGGGAACTTCCATTTTGAGACGATCAAGAACAAACTTGAACTCAACAACTGTCGATATGCTGTTTTCTTATCCGTGATTAACTTTCTAACCATTAAGATTTACTGCGGGCCTGTTTTAAACATGTCAGAAAGAATTTGCATAACGCGTACGGAAACATTTTTTGCTCTGAAATTTTCAGTTTACCTTAGATATAGCAAATAATATGCTTTTCTCGTTTTGTAAAAATGAAAATTTATAAAAATCTCATTCTGTAGACTTATACTAAACATATCTAGACAATATTTAAAGAAAAAATGCAATACTTTACAAATTATGCTCATTTATTCTTAAATTTAGTGACCGTACGGAAACTTTTTTTACCCACTGTATGTATTAATCTCCGGGAGTGGTCTCAGCAAAACTTTCTCACATATTTTCTAATAAAGATATTAAACTGCAAAACGCCCTGCATGGTATTGGTGTGCAATATTTATGAAATATTAACCTTTGGCATGAATTTAGCCACTTTATTGAATCACTTTTGTGATCCTTGGTGAGTGTTGTTGGCGAATAATAACAACACTCACAGACGCAAATTTGCAGGTTATGCAGGTTAATAGTGTCATAAAATCGAGTCTGCGCTTCGACGATTTTATCCAACCGATTGAAACTAAAATTTATCATAGAGTTTTTATTGTAGTCCTAAAATTCGGTACCAAATTTTGTATATTGAAGTCATCCTGTTTCTCGGTTACTGCATTTTTATGTTTTCAAAAGTACTAACCGACAGACGGTCAACTCCTGATAGGATACATTTTAAAATTAATTGGTTTCTACCCTATAGAATTTAAATGTATAACCAAATTTTATCCATCTGGCTCTCCAGTTTTGTAGTTTTCGTGTTTACTTATATTCGAATAGTAAGAGAGAAAGAATTCCTCTGAATGTGTATTTTGCTCAAAATCTGATAGAAATCTGAAAATGTGTTGTAAAGACCATATATCAAATTTCTTCCATCTGGCTTAAATCATTTTTGAGTTATTTTTGCCACAGACAGACGGACATTCTCCAAAATTGTGTTTTTCGAACTCAGGGAAGTAAAAAACATAGATATTCACCAAAATGTCGAATTCCATTATTTTGAATATTGATATACTTTCTCTATACTGCGTATACAAGAGAGTACGAAAGTTATGAAATTAATATATTTACACTATTCACCAAAACAAACAAAACAAAAGAATTTTAGATGGTTGACATTGATACCAAAATTATAGATGTTTATCGAATTTTGGATCCAATCAGTCATTAGGATATATATATATATATATATATATATCGACGCATGCTAATCCGATAGCCTTGTGATTGTTTCGAATCAGTTTAAACTGGTTAAGGACTTAAATGAATTCATACAATTCGTAAGAATTTTTAGAAGGAATAATTTGGAAATCAATTTGAAACTTTAGTTTACGATAAATCACCAAATGTGACAACTTTCTGCATTATTTTCTAAGAACCCTAACGAAAAATTAATGCCTTAAAAGCGATAAATCGACAATTTATTTCTTACATATTTTGAGGCTTGAAGAAATTATTGCCTATGCATTTTGAGGCTTCAAAAAATCAAATCTAAATAATCTCATTTTCTCACATTGTAATAAAAAAATCTTTTCTTATTTTATCTTGCATAGGAAATTACTTCTTAGTTTTTAAAAAATATTTAGAAAATTTAAAGCACAAAAAAAATTACTCTATTTTTTTAGTATTAAACCTAAAATTCGCCAAGCAAGAATCTTCAGTTGATAATAACTAATAATTCTTCAATTAAAAAAGCATTCTTTAAAAGATTTCTGCTTTAATTATTCTTTTTTTTCCCACGGTCTTTTAATAATTCCTTTAGTTAAAAGGTCTTTCATCAGTAATTAGCGTCATCAAAAAACAATCCCGTTGATATTCCCTCCGCTAAACGTTTATAAAATAAACCATCACGGCTTATTAACGGAGGAAAATGAAAAGTTCCAAAATCTGCGAGATAAATAAAAGCGAAATTCCAGCGAGGCAGTACTGTAAGTAATCAAGCCGCCAAGATGGTAATCGAGCAGTACTTTGCAGTAAGTAATCAAACCGTACTTCATTCAAGTACTGTAATTAAGGTAGGGAGGACTTATTCAAGCGGATAATTAAAAGAGAGTTGTACTCTGGTCTTAAGTGACTGTTAATCAACAGAGGAAAAGGGCTTTCCATTCAGACAAAAGCATTAAAAAGCAGCATTAATTTATTGATCTGGGTCTATTGAAATGTATTTTAGTCGAGCTTTTTCTTTTTGGGGAGAAGAATGCTTATTGGATGTCTATAAAAAGATTGTTAAAACAAATTAGTTTTATAGATGGGTTTAAGTTTTGTGGAAACTTTTTTTCCCCGTTCATTCTTAACATGTAACCAAGACAATGTCAGAATTTAGAAGTTTTAATTAATTGCACTGTAAGTTACAACAATTCGATTCGCTTTCTTTTATTGTTACTGCTGCGGGTTTTAACCACAATGCTCTGTGTTATATTTATGTTTGTAATTGAAAATTTTAAATGAATGGCAATGTTGTTACAATTTCTTTTATGCCAAGCTTACACTCATCCAGTTGTAAGACGGCAAGTAGACAACGCATACGAATAAAGGGATTGACTTACGTTTGTCACAATTTCATAAGAAAGATTCAAGCATACTATGCTTGGCTATAAATTACCGTTTTGGTGTCTTTGAATTTTTCTTTTTCACCGAGTATCGTATTAAATTGATGGACATTTATTCAAAGAACCATAGTAAAAAAAAAATTTAATGTACCTAAATTTGAAAACTGTTGAAAATAAATAGAAAATAAAATGAAAAAAAGAATAAATAGCAAAAAATATCTTAATTAATCTATGATAGGTGATCCATTTTTTTCATTCCCCCTAAAAAAATTCTCCTAATTATACAAACGTGTTCGCAGTAAGAAAAAAAAATACAATACAGCGGCTTGTAGTTGTCCTGCTGGGACAATTATTTGCCATGGACCGAACAGCATTTTTTAGCTTTTCTACGCATGCGCTGTATACTTACCTTCTTAAAATGGCCTAGTGTAAACTCGGCATTTATTCAGCTAGAGTGGCAACACTGTTGTAGTTTTCTCCATGGAAATATAAATATATATATATCGATTTAAAAAATTTGTTAGCTTCTTGTTTTTATTAAGAATATTTACTTTTTTATGTTGTAATTCAAATAAAGTGAGTGACATTGGCAATCAGATACATAAATCAAATACAATCAAAACATAAAGTTTATTTTTTGAATAGATAACGTACTAGTTTTTTTATGGCACTCAAGTTTTTCGAATGTACATTACACCTTATCTACTAAATCTGCAAAACGCCTTCTGGTTGTACGGTTATTCCAGATGAAAATATAAAATTTTTATTTTTATTTATTCATCAATTCATATACTTTTTTCAGTAATTTGATTTATTAATTAAAAGTGCTTTATTAACGTATCTGTTAAAAAAGGTAGAATATTATTTGAAAGAAGCTGTAAACTCCACCTTGTATTTAGTAGCATTGCATATTTAAATAAATATACTTATCAACAGTCGCTTAAAAAGGCATTTATGAAAAACTTCTAGCTTTCTCTTGATATTTAAAGGTGGGTTTACACTATGCTAATTATAAGAAGGCCTACAGGTTTCCCATGCTTAGAAAAGTTGAATAATGTTGTTCGATCAGTGGCAAGTATTTGTCTCGACGGGACAAATACATGCAATTGTCCAGTCGAGACTTGTATTCTTTTTTTATTTTAGAGTATATTTTTTATTATTGCATGTTTTTTTTATCAGGATTTACATTTGTTATTTTTGTAGGCTTTTTTTGTATTTTATTTCTCATTGCGCATGAGTTTTGTAGAATTTGGAGGGTCTTTCTTTTGGCATGAAAAAAATGATAACTTATCATAGAGGAATTCCAACATTTTTAGCTGTTAGTTCTTTCTGTTGCGAGGTTGTATGTGTGTGTTTTTTCATTGTATTTGCCACATATTTTTCTATAGTTTTCCAAAACTAGGTGTGTTTACCTTTTTTTTATTTTACCATGTTTCTTCATATAATTATCCATCATTTTCATACTATATGCTCAGAAGAAATAAAATTTACGGGCTCCAAAACAGCAGTTTATTGCCAAACATGGAATACCTGAATTTATCTTATAAAATTGTGGTAAAAATAAATACGTCTCTTTTTGCGCATGAGTTGTCTTATTGACCGTCTTATAACTGGCGAGTGTAAAATTCAACTTTATTAACAAATCCATTTTTTCCAAGCAACACAAGCCAGAAAAACGTAACTCCATCTTCAACTTCCTGTAAGACTTTGTAAATGCAATTATGCTTGCTCTGCATTTAATAATTCTTAAAAAAATGCTGACATTAATATCAGAATTGAGTACTTAATCTACATGAATTCTTCTTCTTCAGTAGCGCTTCAGCCCAGGGTGGGCCATGGCCTTCCGCAGAATCGAATTCCAGGCAGCCCGCCTAGATTAATTAGAACTCTAAAATACTTTGCCAGATATATCCGATAAAAATATTTTTACTTCGTTCGATTTCTTCTTGAATTAGAAGTGACAGAACATAATCTCCACATAAAAACTCTAGCAGGAAATTTGAATAATTCTGCAGAACTTAAAGCAGCTGTTTTTCATATTAATTATACATTCGGTAGCTATAGTTATTTTCCTTACTTTCGAATGGTCAAATTCTGAGAAAAAATAATTTAGGAGTAATTAAAAAAAGCTTTGTTAATTAATTTTCACTGAAATAAAAGAGGGTGTAGATTTGGGTGCCCTTATGACTGGTGACAAATTTCAGCGATAAAACACCACTTCTTGTTTCCATAATGTCTTGTTTTCATTGACGTTACTGCTGGGTAGAAAATCCCCTTGGCGCCAATCTTGAAGTAAAAAAAAGTTGCCAAAAAATTAAGGGGCTCTCAATTGTTTTTTTACCCAATATTTTACCCAAAAGAGGTCCAGGTGGGGCCCATTACTTATTTACTATTTATAAGGTAATTGTGATGCTATATTAAGTATAAAAGGGAATCAAAAGTATCAACAATACTGTGCCGTCAGTATGTCTAATCGAATTTTTTTTTCAAGATTTCCGAAAGATCATAATTTTTATTTTCTTAAAATAAATAATTGGTACTTGTCGATCTTGAAGGTGACCAAAAATAGAACAGAAAAAATTTCGCCAAATTATAAAAATATACACCATATATATGTAATAAATATGTCCACATATATAGACCAAATTACGTGCGGATTACAAACTGCGAATTTAAACCGATAAAATGGCGAAATCTTTCTTTACCTGAAATCTAGATCTTATCCAGAAATAAATACCAATCAATTAACTAATTAATAACTGCAATTACTTAAAAAGTTAATAATTAAATAATAATAAATAATGAAAATAAAAAAAAAATTCTAAAATAAATAAAAATAGCGTTACACCATTGTAATGTCATGGGTTTTCCAACAGTTTTTGCATTGCACCAGTGTGGTTTCAACTGGCGGCATAATGTTAATGAAGTAATTAACATTTTTAAGCATGATGGCTTACTTCTTGAAACACTTGTCTCAAAGTATTTAACGCCTGGATATTCAGTTTTTAAACCATTTAATATCAAAAGCATATTTTTAAAACAGAAGTATTAGTCAACTACCAGGTCTTTTACCCGGATTATTGACTTTTTAAGTTGTTGGACAAAAATTTATAATGTATTAAAAAAATTTCATTTTGTTTTTCGATTGGAAAAAATGAACCTAATTGAATTAATATGCTGTTAGTTAGTGAGGTGCAAATTAAAAAGTGTGTAAACTAAGATATAAAAGCCGAAATCATAATCCCATTTCAGAGCTAATATATACAGCAAGCAATTCTTTTAATTTTTATTTTAACATTTGCTATTTCACTTCGATATTCAATTTAATTCGAAAAAATAAATTTAATTTAATTAAGGGTCCACTAATTAGAGTAGTTCTAATTGAAAAGTACATAAACTACGATATAAAAGTGGAAATAAAAGTCTCTTTAGGAGCTAATGTACAAAGCAAGCAATTATTTTAACAAATTTACATCATTCTAAAAAACCGAAAAATATTACCCTATCACCATTTTTTTTACTGTATAAAGATAAAAAAAAAAATTTCAAAGTGATTAACAAAGAGAAAAGCAAAATGGTATATACATTGTATATAATTTTATTTAGTTAAATGAAATCACACATCGGAAATAAGCTGATAAATTAAATTTAATGGTTTAACTAAGTCTGATAGCATTTTGAAACGGTCAATACATATAGTCCCACGTCATTTATCACATTAAATTTGGTCTCCTTTTTTTTTGATTAGAAAATAACACTTCAATTTTTCTTCGTTACAAATTATGTATTGCATTAAAATCATTAAAAATAAGAAAAAAATTACAGAAATAAAATTGATATAATTAAAAAATTAATGTCTTAAGTTTTTAAAAAATATAAAAATTTTGTTGCAAAATAATTATTTCGAAAGAAATAGTTATCAACTTCCATTGGCAAGTCATAGCTATTATCCATCTGATGATGATTTTGACTGTTTTCAAGCTGATTTATGCTTTCTGTCTGACACTTATTTCCCGATTTTTTACATGTTCTTTCCTCTGATAGAATGAAATTTTTGGTCACCAGGTGAGTTCTCTATAGAGCGTTTCTAGTAATACTTTGCTGCAGCATTACTTAGAGAAGTATTAAATTAAGTACAACTGTAATCGCTCTGCAAACCCCAATTGTTTATATTTAACTACAACCTTTAGACAATAAATAATAAGAGCGGTTTCTGAGTCACTTAAGCTAAATACACCTCATTAAGCATAGTTTTAAAACTTAAGTTTTAGTTTTTAAATTAAACAATATGTAATAAATATTTTGTTGTAACTAGATCAGGAAAAATTGTTTGACCATGTTCAAAAGAATTCATCGTCCATGTTACAAAGATTTTATTTTGCCAGATGAACCTATTTATATGTATAATGTTGCTAAAAGCATGGTATAGTTAATGGTTTTTGGAGTAGGTGTTGGCTGGAATTGCGCCAGTGTGGAGGTTGAATTCTGCCAAGGATCAAATCCGCGATCTTCCCATTTGTAGCCGAGTAACTTATCCATTATACAAAAGTGACCACCATTGTACAGTGGTAGTACTGACTTATTAAGATGTCCTCACAATACTTCCCTACTAGTGAGTCTGTAGAGAGACGAACGATTTTATCGAACTTTATTCGGGACGGCATTACGGGCATTATGACTTTAGGCATTATGGGTAATGGTTAGTGTGTGGTGAAAATCGTACATATTCAATGTATTTTCTGTCTGCCACTAATAATAATTCTTTTTAGGTATATCTATTTATTACAATAAGTTTATTTCTTTAATCAGTTGTTGTGTTGTGACATATGGCACTTTACAAGCCCGCTGACAGTTATCTGATAGCGATTTAAATCGAGTGAAAGTCTCTTGTTTTTTCGGTAGGGCCAACTAGAAACAAGAGTACTACTTAGTGACTTCATACGTCAAATTCGTTTGCGCAACCCCTTTGTACAGAGGGTCTTATTTCACACATCTCATAGATAGAACACTGAAGAAGAATAACCATTCCCGAACTGGGACGCACGCTATGCCAGGATGCAGGTTTTAAACAATTCGTGCAATGCAGATAAAATTATTATTATTATTTTGGGAAAAGTAAGACGATGGTCCATAATCATGAAGAGGCAGGGATTCTAGTCATAGAATCAAACACAGATGATTATTGCCCTGAACTCTTGATGATCACTGTCAAAAATATTAATACGCAGTTAATATTGCTAACTATCAATCCTCGCTTGCTAATTCGGATTGACTGTTTGTTCATTGAAATTCGTTTTTAAGATATTAAATCCTTGTGTCTAGAACGGCACAGCATAACATTGGTATCTGAAGAAAATCTATAAACAGTGCCAGAAAATGATTAATGAAAAAGCATTCCTTGACACTCGTTTTTAATGTATTAAATTCTTGGATCTACGATGGTGCCGTACAAACCATTGATATTCGAATAAAAGCTGCATACAATTTTGGAAAAAGATTAAGGAACAACTCATTCCTTGAAGTTAGTTTTTAATGTATTAAATCCTTAGATCTATGTTGGAGCAACAAAAACCATTACTATTTGAAGAACATCTAGAAATAATTCCGGAAAATGATTTGTATAAAAGCAAATTAATACTGATAAAACATATAAAATTTCTCAGTCGAAAACAACTTCTTTTTTAAAAAACACAATAAAGTAGTAAAGATGCCGATAGGAAGAAAGTAAAGTGGAAAGCAAAAGAAAAATGATTAAAAAGTATGGTAAATGACAATACTGATTACACCATCTTGAAATAAACGCATCCATGAGATGTGAGCTCAAAATTTGTCTAATATAGGCAAATGAATTTTGAAGAAGCCAGAAATATCGGCCTTTTGTTGACAACAACAATTTCAAAGCAGTGATGTCTGACTTTCCTCCTTCCATTTACTTTTACAAATATTTAATATTAACAAAACTTTTAACTAAAATGGCAGCATTGGAACAATTTAAGAATTTTAACGAATTAGAGGGTTGGAAATAGCAATTTCATATCAGGTAATAATTACATCATTACATATGTACATGTGCATGCTTCATTGATTGCGTAAACGCTCCAACTGCCTGTAATAATATTATTTCTAAGTTCAATGCAGTTATAAATAGATTGGATTGAACAAAAGAGCATAAGTGTATAACAGGTGTCAAATGCGTCGAATCAATTTAATTTAAAAACAGCAGGGATTTTACAGAAGCAAACTGGACGAGAAGATAGAACAATGCCTTGTTTAATGCTATATGTTTTATAATACTCCTGTAACTGTGAGATTGTGTGAATTGATTTCACAATAAAATATGAAATGAATTCTTCTTCTTGAAGAAATGAGAATTTCAGATTCCTATTTTTAAAAAAAACTATTGCGTTAGACTCTCTGGACTTTAAGATAGCGAATTATTTATTAGAATGAACTAAAAAATATTAATACTCCAATGATTAAAAACGTATTAAATATTGGAGGGCGTATTAATTTAAATCAGTATTTTTATGAAACATTTCCATAGTAGTGTGTGTAGTCTCCCGAAAATTTTCTTGAATACTCTCTCTACCCCGAAAATTTCTTGCATGACAGTGGCATACAAGATTTATTTAGTATTTCCTTTCCCGTAAATTTAGCCTTTTTACTGAATCTATTCTGTGATCTCTAAATTTTTTTCAAGATTTCTCCTTGGTAGTATCCAAAAATCAAATTTTTGTTTTAGATACTCTATTCGTATCCGTTTGAAACAAAAATTTGACAAAATCTAACAGTCACAAAATCCCGTACTAAATTTTATATATTTAAGTCATTGCATGTTTGAACTATCAAGTGTATACAAATTTTTGAAAGTACAGACCAACGGACAGTTCGATTTGTTTTCAAATCTGATATTTGTTTACACTTCATGTGTTAAATATCTGCATCAAACTATGTCGGTCTAGATCTCTTCGTTTTGTAATTATCGTGTAAACTTATATTCAAACAACCGATTAAACAGACTTTCTCTGTACGTATTTTATTCAAAATTTGATAGAAATCTGAAAATTTGGTGTAAAGACCGTATACCAAATTTAATCCATCTAGATTAAAGTGTTTCAAAGTTACTTGTCACAGATAGACTGGCGGACATTTTTCAAAAATGTGTCGAATTCAGGGAGGTCTTAAACGAGGAAATTCGCCAAAATTTTGAGTTCGAATTTTTCGATAATTACTATATTTTCTCTCAATGCGTATACAAAAAAGTAAAAAATTCAAAAGTGTTTATTAATAGCTTGTGTTTGAATATTTTTTTTTCGTCTATCGCAAGAACTCATACGAAACAGTAAATAATGTATATTTCAAATATTCTGGGAACTTATTCAAGGTCATCTGTGCTATTTTCCACTTTAATAAATAATTATTTCCAAATATGTTTCAATTTGTAAGAAAGAGATAATGACAAATCTTTAAACAATTGAAAAAAATCATTGTCACAGAAAATTCAAAAGCATTATCAAAACAAACGCAAATAAATATTTTTTCCTCCTTGAACGAAATTTAAAAAAGAAATTCAGTAAAACACTATTTATACATTTATTGGTTGTACCTGATTTATATTTGTAAGGGGTTCAATCAAAGTCTCGATTTACGCGCAGCAATTATAAGAATAAAATACAAAAATAACTACGAAAACACCGCAGTACTTCCATAATATGTTGTTTTTCTGTCTGGGGTTTCAAGATCACTTCTGAATAGAATGCTGATTGTGACAGAAATTATTCAAAAAAAGTTCTAATTTTAACATTGATGAAGGTGAATATGAGAAGGTCATTCAATGTCAATTCATTGCATTGAAAATGTTCAAACTTATTTTTTTCTTCAAAACACCATACAAAATAGAAATGAGCTCAAATCATCTCATAATGTTTTACTTCATACTCAAAGACATCAGCACATCAAACAATAATCAAAAATATAGTTAATTAAACATTTATTTACATGCTCATAATTCATATAAAATAGTTAGGCAATAAAGGTATGATCTTTTTTAAATTTTTAATTCTAAAATTTAATTTTTGAAAATAAATATTTCCTTCTAACAATATTCTTGTACTGTTTAAAATTTTTCTTGTATGATTTCTTTTAATGAATTTCTTTTAATAGCATTCAATTTATCATAATCAAAAATGATTATTAAAGTCATAATTATAAGTATTTTTATTTATGCATCGTTTTGTGTATATAAGAAGTATATATATATATAAACAGAACTCTACAATATCTGAATTTTAAAAAAATTAAAAAAAAAAGTCACGATCTAACCCAGACACTAAACCTTGTTATGGTATAATATAATTCAGCATGAGAACATAATATAATTTATTGAAACCTATATATAATAATGTGAATCATGAAATTTTATGCAATATTGGAAATGCTGTTTTTGTCTCGCATGCCGTAATATGGTTGCAAATTTTAAACAATATCTATATTAATAAAGTATAAAATATCCTAAAATTTACTTAACGAGCAACTTCATCTCTATCTACAAACCATGTTTTTCTGTAAAACTGTATTTTCTACAAGCAAAAGTTTGCTGCAGTGAAGAATACCTTTCTGGTTAATTGTGAGGTTCCTTATTTGCTTGGTGCAGTATAGCCATATTTGGCTCTGGCACCATTAAATCACAAAAATCCAATAAAATCCGTGAAGTTAGTGGTTTTCATCAATTCTTATTTTTCACTCGGCTTTACTCTAAATTTCCGTTAAAGATATTGTTGATAAATTGTTACGTCCTTCCTCATATTTAATTAATTAGCTATATATATATATATATGTGTGTGTGTGTGTGTGTGTGTGTGTGTGTGTGTGTGTGTGTGTGTGTGTGTGTGTGTGTGTGTGTGTGTGTGTATAAAACGAACGTCGTCCAAACACATTTGGACACGAATGTCATTCAAAAGTAATAGCAACTAGAAATTTAGAAACTTTCAAACTCTTATATATGCTTATCTTATTTTTTTTTCAGATACTTTGAATGAATTATTAAATTATTGACAAAAATTATTCGAATTAAACTTACCATTTAAATTAATATTTAGAAATTTTTTTAGTTTCATAATTTATATCAATTGTTTATACCAAAATGAATTCAATTATACTAATAAAATACCTACAGCATTTTAATGTTATAAGATGATGGTGTGTTATTTTTTCGCCCCAACATCTCATTTAGCTTTAAAAAGTGACATAAAATCATTCATGCTTTGGCTTTAAAAAGTGGTATTAATTTGTTTTATTTTGCTCTCATGATGTTCTTTAAACTGGTATCTAGGGTATCTGAACACATCCCTGTGATTCCCAACGTATTTCAATATGTAAAACTAATAAAATACAACTATTGTTTGAAAAAGAAATATTGTTTTTGTGCAACTTTAGTTGTTCGACGTATTTTTCCCCCTTCTTTTCAAATTAAAAAATGTCAAGAAATTGGATAAATTTAACTTAGATTGTTGCCATTGCTTCTCAAGCATTATTAGATGATTTCAAAAATTAAATTAAGTCGAACGAATGAAACCATTAATAATTATCAGCGTTTGTACCAAGTGCTAAAAAAAACAATTTGTGAAATAATGACCAGATGTTTGCAAGGTTGTTTTGTGATTAGAATTTAATGTCAAATACAAAACTTGTTACTGATATATTCGATAATTCAATTTAATATTCAATAATCACATAACTTAGTTTAATCTTTCTCTGTACATTTCGAAATAAATAAATGATGTATTCCTGGACTTTTTAAAAACTCCAAATTAATGTTATTAATTGATATTTAGGGTGTACAAATAGTAACATATTTACGTATCAACTTTCATGTAACTAACATTTATCTTAAATGTGAGACACTAATCACAAGAAGTAAAGTTTTTTTTTTATCTTTTTGAATCTAAGGTAGTTGTTTAGAAATAAAAAGCATGACAAGATTCCTTGAATAAATAAATTTAATTCTGTATGTCATCAATTGACATAATGCTATGAAATAAATAAAGATATTTCAGTTAACCTTTTCAGAAATCAATATCTAAATTACATTTATTTAATTACAAACAAAACTGCACATTTTGACGCGCTGCCAAATTAATTAGAACCGATGTCATTTGACAAAAACCAACACCGATCAAATATGACCACCTCGTTTTCCCAAACATGTCTTTGCAATTACGATAATTTGTTTTCAATCAAGATCTTACGCCGCACATTTCTTTTTGCCATCAAAATAATTACAAATCAGTATAAATTTGTGTTCCAAAGCCCAAAAAAAGAATGGATTCCAGATGAATCTTTGGAGTAATTATCTACTTCAAAGAGTGACATAAATGACCAAATTAAAAAAGGAAAAACAATATACACATCACATAAAAAAATCACCTTTAAAAAAATGGTCAACTTTATTAATTAAAGAACAAAATCTGCTGTCTGGGGAGACGCATAATCCAATTTATTTTAATTATCCTCGCATAATCCAATCTATCTGAGCTTAAATTTGTTCTTCCTCTTTTAAGCAAGCCCCGATCAGCTTTATCGCTTTCCTGTCAACCGTAATAATAATTACTGTTCTGAGAAATCACAGCCGGTCCTTTTGTTTCTTCGATTATCTGCGGACATCGTAGATGGAAAACTGTTATCCCATCATCTTGGAAGGCCATTTATCTCCAGTGCCAGTGCCACGTATCGGCACTTAAGCAATCTCATCATCTTTCCGCAGCGCTGGAACCCGGGCCGGGCCGCTTATCTCCATGATAAACGTTTCGTCGGCAGTCTTCTTTATTGAATGATTCTGCGCCAGAAGCATATGCAGGGGCATTAAATCCGGTGTTTGTTGGGAAAGAAGTGCGAGGATTCTCTTCTTTTCCGGCGTTATTAATTGTTCGACGAATTGGTG
>JAPMOQ010033203.1:1345337-1362776 GCA_026543055.1 Argiope trifasciata
ATTGGTGGTATTTTTAGAAGGAAGTGTGATGTTTTTCTTGTTTTTCCCATACAGTTAATTACTCGAGGAATTAGTGAAGCACGAGGAAGTAGAATCATTTTAATGAGGGTAGTTTGTTTAATAAATGTAAAATATCCTTTGTTGATTGATTGCAGATAGAACTAGACATTAAATCTGGTGTTTGTTTGGAAAGAAGTGCGAGAATTCTCTTCTTTTCCGGCGTTATTAAAATGGTAATTTGTTTAATAAATGTAAAATATCCTTTGTTGATTGATTGGGGATACAACCAAATTCAAGGCATTAAATCCGGTGTTTGTTTAGAAAGAAGTGCAAGAATTCTCTTCTTTTCCGGCGTTATTAATTGTTCGACGAATTGGTGATGCGACGGTCATATTTTGACGCGGATGGGTTTATTTAATAAATGCAAAATATTCCGTATTGAATGATTCCGAGCCAGAAATGTATGGATAGTAATACATTTGGGGCACCCTGTATTATTGGTGTTTGTTCCGGTGGTATTTTCAGAAAAAAGTGTGATATTTGTCTTGTTTTTCCAATACAGTTAATTACTCGACGAATTAGTGAGGAAGTAGAATCATTTTAATGAGGGTAGTTTATTTAATGAATGTAAAATATCCTTTGCTGATTGATTTGGGGATGGAACCAAATTCAAGGCATTAAATCCGATGTTTGTTTTTGCATAAATGTCGTTATTTCTTCTTTATACAGTATTTTAATGGTTTGACGAATTATACATGTAACTACCTTGTAAAAGGAAAAATATTTTCATGCAGTTATTTAATTTAATAAATAATTTTAAATGCAATACCGTTATAGACAAAGTATATGTATGTGCATTAAATTTAGTGTCTTCTGCATAGAAAGGCTGTTATTCTTTCTTTTTATAGTTTTTTCCCGCTAATTTAGTGGTGTAATTGTCAAATAGAAGTAGAAATGTTTTGATGCACCAAGATTTTGATCCCAAATCTGCAATATTACTTTTCTGCATTGCTAGTATCATTGCTAAAAAAGAAATTTAAAGATCTTCTTAATTGATACTGAAGGAACACCAAGTCAATAACCTTCGATCTTGGCAAAATATTCGGTGAATTTTGTGTCCAAAAATGGAGATATGGATAATGCAAGATTTATAACCTTATCTTTTGACTGAGATTCAGATATCCTTCGGTAAAATTCCATGCCTCTAAAATTGAAGTGTTTACAGGGTTTACCTTCTCTCCTCAAAATGCTTATCGAAGAGCCAGCTCTGTTATTCTTTCCGCTGCGTTATTATCTATTTAGAGACTTATTATATGCTTATGATGTCGATGTTTACAAATGTTGTTTTCCTTTTGCCTCCACGACTGCACTTTTGGAACTGGATTGAAATTTATAGAAAATGTAGAAATCGGCTTCATTCATCACTGAACTTGTTTTTAAGTATATTGGGGGCCCTCAGAGATTTCAGTAAGGTATAGTGTTCATTTAATATAATAATTTATATCGAAAATGTGAATATCACAAGAAAAATAACCAATACTATAAGGCTCCTTTTTCTTACAGCTGTGAAACATATCAATTAAAAAAACCATAAGTTAAGCACAAAGTTAAAAAATGACGAGGAGAAAAGGATATATATCTTAAACTTACTTATAGTTTTATGTATAATTTTTTTTCAATTATTTTAATAATTTATAATGCAAAAAAAATTAATTTCCTATTGTTAATTAATTGAGTCAATATTTAAAGATAGTATAAAATACAACTCATAATAATGAACTCAACAGTTACAAAATGTAACGAAGTATTTATATAAAATTTGGTACACAAGCTTATAATCTAAAACACAGATTTGTATCAAAATTTGAACCAAATCCTTCAAGTGGTTGATCATCGGTCTATCCGTACTTTCTCATGCATGTAAACGCGGCAATTAATAATTTAATCAATGAAATCCGGTTGTCTTCTGATTATAATTTAGTTTCATGCCAAATTTTGGTATAAATCGGCAAAAATGCATCCAATAGATTCAATTGCAAAAATGCAATGCTCGAAGCAGATTCAGTAAAAATACTGGATTCATACCAAATATCTGCATTTTATATCTTACAAGGCTTTCGCCAGCATCATGCATAGTATTTGAGGTCTTATCTCAGCTGCATAGTTTTATGCGAAGGGAGGGGAGTAATTTAAGGATAGATGAGAAAGTTTAAGGAAGACTGTTGCTGTTAGTTTTTTTTTCTTTTAAGAATTGAAAGGAATCTGGAAATAGAAATTTAATGTAAAGGAATTTACATTAAATTTCTATTAGTCTTCCAGCTTACTGAGATGTTTTTTTACGAAGTGTAGTTTTACTATTTTATAGCTACGAAGTGCTGTAACATTTCTATTTATATATTTATTATGCCAAAATATCAGGATTAAATAAATTGAATAAAAAAAATTTAACAAATTTTTGATAATGTACAAATGTGTAGGTTTTCTATCTTAATTATTTTTTGATGATAAGTTTACAATTTATAACGCAAATAGTAATGAATTTTTAAAATATTTTTTTTAAAAAATTCAACAGAAATCGGTGTTTTTTTATTTGAAATTAAATTTAACTAAGTCAGTCAATTGAATCACAATTAATTTATTATATATTAAAAGAATACGTCACAAAAAGCCAGTTTAAATCATGCCATTTTAAAATATTAAAATGGTGCATTATAATCGCGTACATGTACATGTATGAAATTCCAAAACTCTAGAAAATCAAGAAGAAATCGGTTTCTAAATTTGGTATTCAAAATGCAAAACAAGTCAAATTAAATATAAATGCATAAAAATCTCATTAACGAAGAAAAGGAATTTCCCTTCTTTGCTTCTGCGTCTGCTTTCAAAATGATTTAAAAATAATAATCAAAGGAATCTTTCATCCATCCTGTTTTAAAAAATAATTTAACCAAAACGGGAAGTTAAAGAATAAGTAAAAATCATAACTTCCTTTATTCGAAAACATTAAAGGAATTAGCAAAAGTACATGCTCCCGTATTCCAATACATTAGTTCTGAGGTTTTTAAGCAGTGGAGCATTTGAAAAATTCATATAAGAAAAAAAAAACTGATCTTTAAAGATTGAAATATTCATTTTAATAAGAAAACATTAAAAAAAAAAAGAGTAAAATGTTTCCGAAATTGATAATAAACCCAAGAGAAAGTAGAATTTCCTCTTTATCTCTTTTACCCAAAAGAAAATTAAAAATAAAAATAAAAACTCTGCACGCAAAAATATTTCGCTCCTGGCGTCTTCATTTTATCGATTCTCTTTTGTGGGAGGCCTTTTGAAAAGCGAAACAATTAAGTCTTTTATTTAGAAGTTTTGAAAAGTCATTAAAGTACTTACTTCTTCGTCCTCCTTTTAGTGAACCGTTTTAATGCGCTCTATGAACAAAGTCCCAATTTAAGCGGACCTGCAGTGAGCAATTAAAAAATATTACCTATCCAAATCTTTTCTCCTCCTCTGAAACTGATCATTATGAAACCCCGTATTTTTTGAAAACATCAGTCAATTAACAAACGATGGTTTATGCCCCTGACCTGACCCCCCCCCCCCCCTCTCTCACACCCCGACGCCCCCCCCCTTTCTGCCATCGTTTAATTGCAAACTCATTTGCATGAGAGCAAAAGAGCTGCTGTCGAAAGAAAACAGACTGTTCCACATTCGCTAATTGGAATTTGTGATTGAGAAGGCTTCTTCGTCGGAACGTGATTCATCCATTTCCCCGCTAATGGATTTCGACGCTCAATCAACAAATAACGGCCATCCTCTCCTTAGACGCTGAAGCAATCGCTTTCTTCCAATCAAAGTGCGCGTTACTTGCCGAGCTGCTCGTCCAGTGAAGCGGATGCTAATTGGTGTGTCGTGGTCGCAGCTGATTTATGGAAATCGCCGGCGCCATTTTGAAAGACCTTTTGCTGCTGCTTTGCTCGGAGAGAATAATGGTGGAGAGTTGGTTCGGAAAGAGAACAAACTGGGAACAGAACCTTTTTGATGCTTTTCAAAACAGAATGATTCAATTACTCAGTGCTGGCGAATAATCGATAGGAATCCTGCTTGTTGTCCCTTCTTTCCGAATATCTGTTCGCAAACTATTCTGGAGCTGCTTTGTTTGAGAAGTTTTCGCAGTAAACAGGACATTATTCGAAGTTTGTGAAGTTCGGAATCAGATAAATGGAAATGAGACGCAGGGCGGAATGAGTGGGATGGGATTAAAATTTTGAAGAGGTGGTTTTAACTCTAAAATTTTCCTAGACTCATTGAATGCTAGAATTTGAAAAATGGTCGAATAATTCTCTTTATCCATAAAATAATGAAATTTCATAATGAAGATTACCAAACAATGATTTTGCATCGAATTCTTGAGTAAGATTTATCCTTAATAATTATTTCTTCAATTAGTGACAATTCCCGCACATATTTAGATAAATAGTCATGTATATGACTGTGACGCAATCTACCAATTTTTTTTTGTAATCTTCTGAATTTTAATAAATTATTATTAACAATATTTCATAATAAGATATTTTAATAATATCTAATTGCATTTTCAACAATAATTTAACGAATAGCCAAAAACTAACCAAAAACAAAACTGTTCGGCAACTTTATAAAATCCCTAAAAATTTGAAAATGTTTAATTATTTATTAATTTAGTATTCAGTAGTAATATATTAACATGTATAATATTTTTTAAACGTATGAACATAGAATTTAATGATATTTTTTACATTTTCTTTTATCCTGGCTAATTTCCAAAATTTGAGAAGGTAAATCTTGAATTAAAGCAGAAAATATATCTGTACAAATATATCAAATAAATTTAATTTTATGCTACTTTTTATTAGTTATTTTGAAATCCAAAATTACAAATAGTTAATGACTTAGGCAGACTCCAAATATCTTACAAACGTGTCATAAAATATCCTTATTTAAATAATAATAATTAAGTGACAATATTTATTTTATTATGAATTTGTATTCTTTTTCACAAATTATATTTTATTACAAAACGTCCTAATAAAATTCTACAAATACATATTATAAAAACAGAATTTTTTATTATTGTGTAAATAATGCTTTTTGTTACGTATTATTATGATTATTGTATACCATATTTGTATCAATCATACAAAGTGTTATCTAAGAAAATGTAATACATTTATGTGTGTTTATGTGTATTGCTATCTCTTAATATAATTTAAATCCTAATTAATTCCTTTATTTTTATCTTACTTTAGCACATATTAAATTCATATCTCTTATTTCTTGATCCAATTCCACTTTTTATTTAATTGCTTTTAACACACGCTCTAGAAAGCTGATGATTCAAAGAGATTCTCTTGCACCGAGTGGAAGGATAAAACTTCTTAATGCTTTCAACATTCTTTTAAAAGATACCTAAATTTCCCTATCCTAAATCGAATCATGCCAAAGAAATCCCCGTAAAAATTTCATTGTAAAATCACTGAAGGGAAAAATTTCGATCTCTTTTGCTCTTCTGTTCTTGAGTCGTGATGTAGGCAGATGTACTCTCTGTCTCTCAAGAACTCTGCTAGACGATCGTCTATGTTTACGGCAGGCGTTATAGAAACAGGTTATTGTAGGAAGAGTTCGTTTCGCAGAGGAAGAAATCAATTCAAGCTTCTTACGTTGGCAGGTTTAGCGCCAAACTGGCGATATTATGTATTATTGCATTCGATTTTTTTATTTGCTTTCAATATTTTCTTCATACCATTATATAGTTGAATAATATTTCGCAATAACAATTTAATAGAATTACTTCTTATTAATTGCATATATTCATTCAATTCCAGAAAAGAAATTAAATCTTTCTAATCTGTAAATAGTTTTATACAGCATAATTGAATCACCTATTTTTAATTTCAAAGTAATTCTTTTTTTAAAAAAAATCTATAATACATTTTTTTTAAATTATTATTTAACACTTAGAGCAAAAAGTTAAAACAACGGCTCCCCTCTCTCCTTATTATCTTGACAATGATTTTATAGGAGATAAAGATAACTGAGTTATACATGTAGATTTAAGGAAATTATTCTAGACTTTCGATGAAAATAAAGAACTGAAACGTAAAAAATAATTCAAAAATGATGAAATTCAAAGCTCCTTATAAGAACATTTTTTAACAAATTCTCAAATAAAGGATTCAAAATCAATAACCAATTAATTTTACTAATACAAATACTATACAGCTGAGTATAATTTGCTTTAAAAGTTTCAATTGTTTATTACTTTATAAATATGATCTTAAAATGAATTTCTATGTTTCTACAATTTTGTGTGCTTCTGATTTTAAAATATCTCTTTCCTAAAACGAAAAGACATTTTAAAAAATGTCAAAATTTAAGTTATAAAAAATTAAATAATGAAATGCAATTAATATTAACCAAAGAAACAATTAATAAAACATTAATAAAATATAAAAGAAGTGAGCTAAGCATATTGTGACTAAAGCGAGAAGACGAATGAGCAACAAATTTTTCAAGCTTCAGATTTTCGTCAAGAAAAAGAATATCTCCCCCCAGACTTCCGTCCGATTCCACCCATTCAAAATTGATCTTCCCTAGCGAAGCCTGTTTCTATAACGCCTGACCTAAACACAGACGATCGTCTAGCAGAGTTCTTGTGATGGGCAGACAGATTTCTTACCTCTTATTCTCCGTCCATAAATGATACATCCGATATATATATATATATATATATATATATATAAAATCTGAAAAATATTTAATTACAAATTGAAGTTGGTTTTTAATTAAATAAATAATTATAAAATTATAAAGAAAAAAAGACAAAATCGTTTCAAAATGAAATATATAAGAGTAAAAATAAAGAATAATAAAAAGAACTTTTTTTTGTTATCCGCAAGTTCCGACGTATGATTTTGGTAACAGTACTTATTCCACATATTTCTGATATGAAGCTTCAATGTTGCCATCCGAATATCTTATTATTTTTCAACTGCCAGACGTGCCTCTTCGTGAGTAAGACATGTCTCCCAAAAGTTCTCTTCAAAGTTTCAGTCGATAGTTATCCCCGTTGGCATCAATATTTTTGACAGCTCCGGGCTGAATGGAAAGACATTGATTTCCGAAGAATCAAACTTCACTCGTGGCAGAAAAATCACAGATAAAAGGATTTTCGACAATAGTTAACACAGTTTCAAAATATTCGGAGGATGAAACGTTGTATCTGAGGAAGAAGTAGAAAGATTTCATAGCTGTCAGGTTGATGGATTGCGTCATAAGCCATTCAGTCTTTATGTTAATTGAAAAATGCTTTTGTAAAATGTGGAAATTCTTTCACGTCAAATGGTTAAAAGTTAGATATGGGAAGGTTGATATCATATTGAAACATTAATCTTTGCATTTCCTCCCATACAAATGACGAAGTTATTAAAAAAAAGAAAAAAGAGGGTGATTTAAAATGTTTAACGACAACAGACAGATACACGTAGGACATATTAGAAAATGGAAAGCTGTATGTCTCACTTTAAGCATCCGGATCCTAATTAAAGCTGTTCTACTACTTATGAAGAAATTCTGCTGTTTATGACTACTTATTGCAATAATTCTAAAGACATGATTTTTCCTTTCCCACTTTCCTCTTTTTTTTTGTAACCATAACCTTGGTGGGAACAGAAAAAAATGGCATTTAAATATCCCGATTCAAATTAAAGCTAACCTGATGATTATGGCTACTTACTGCAATAATTCTCATGACACAATTTAACCTTTCTCACAAAATTCTCATGACACAATTCGACCTTTCTCACAAAATTCTCATGACACAATTTGACCTTCCTCACAAAATTCTCATGACACAATTTGACCTTCCTCACAAAATTCTCAGGATACAATTTGACCTTTCTCACAAAATTCTCATGACGCAATTTGACCTTTCTCACAAAATTCTCATGACCCAATTTGACCTTTCTCACAAAATTCTCATTACCCAATTCGACCTTTCTCACAAATATCTTCCTTTGGGGGAGAGAGTATCTCTCAATCGAGAATCAGAAGTTTCCTGTATGGTGGTTGGTTCTCTCCACCTTGGTGGGTATAGAAAAAGTTTAAGGTCAGCTACCTCCTGTCGATGATGGAGCATATTTCCTAAGGGAAGGGTTGTATAGTGGCCGGTTAGGATCATTAAGACTCAACCACAGTTCCCATTAGTGTTGCTTTTATGGCGGTCTGGTCATCCAGTTTTATCCGTGTGCCTTTCAACCGGTCTGAGCAACCGGTTATAGTTTCCCACAAATGTAGATATGCCTGTAGTGGTGACATCTTAATAAGCCAGTAACTGCCACTAAACGTCAGTGGTCACTTTTGTATAGTGGATAAATTACTCGGTTGCAAGTCGGAAGATCGCAGGTTCGATCCTTGGTGGAATTCAACCTACGCATTGGCACAATTTCGTAAACACTTACGCCAAATTGATGACCTCGGAAGTGACAGCTGTCGTGGAGCCATCTACCCGCATCTACCAAAGCAAAGACGTCAGACTCAACGCAGCAGCAACAACAACTGTCTCCATCAGCAACGCAAAGTCGTCAGACTCACTTGAAGCAGCAGCAACTCTCATACGCTAGCCATAACGCTTGGCGCAAAAAAATGGGTCGTTTCTATACCGATTCACTGGTAGGGGAGTATTGTGGTGACATCTTAATAAGCCAGTAACTGCCATTAAACATTAGTGGTCACTTTTGTGTAGGGGATAAGTTACTCGGCTGCAAATCGAAAGATAGCTAGTTCGATTCTTGGCACAATTCCAGCCAACACCTACGCCAAACCTGTCTTTCGTTAATCTGAATATGTTCCATCAGTAAATTAGTGTCTGTCATAACATCACAAACATCTTCAGGTTCAGCAAATCAAGAGTCAGAATCTCAGAGGAAATTTTGTTGCACTTATTTAGATTAATGTATTTGACGAAATCGCAGACTGAATTTCATAGTTCAATGTTGTAATACATTTCCATTATTAAGAGAAGATAAAAAGAATGAAAAATGAAATCTACGACGATTGTGAGATTATCATTATTAATTAATTTATCAACCAGTTTAAACCTGTTAATGATAATTTTACCGATTAATGATAATGATAGCAGTTTAAACCATTTAGTGTGTAATAAATTTAAAAAAAACTTTCATTTTCAATAATTTCAGCTGGCAAACAAAGTTTTGGAGCTGAGATTAAAATAAAACCCATCATTTTTCTAAATATCGACGCATGCGTAATCTGATAGTCTCGTGATTGTTTCAAATCTATTTAAACTGGTTAATGACTTAAATTAAATAAGACGGTTCGTAAGAATTTAGAGAATGAATAGTTTGGAAATCAAGTTGTAACTTTAGCTGGCGATAAATTGTCAAATGTGGCAATCATCTGTATTATTTTTAATAATCTTAAAAGCGAAAAATGGATACCTGAAAAGCGATAAATCGCCAATTTATTGCCTACGCATTTTGAGCCTTCAAAAACCTCATTTCAAAAGAATATCATGTTTTCTCATGATAATATTGGCAAACTGCATCTGTCAGATGCTTTTTAGAAATATTATAGCAACTTGGGATACAATACTATTCATCACACTATAGATATACTTTACCTCAATTGTAAATCTGTGACCATTTACTAATTATAAGCATGTAACTAATCTTGCAATTAATATCTCGTGAATTATTTGATTATGAAATTGCCCAACCAATTTATGCATCGCAGCCAGATGTTATAGTTATCTGGCCACAAACATAACATAAAATATTACACATCGGCCATCGAATTACTCTCGCGATAGCAAATATGCCTTATCTGATGATCTAATTAACTTTGTGATTAATATTTTGCAAATTACTCAGTAATTAAATTATCCATTACAATTATACATTCCTTGTATCTTAAACTAGTGTTATAATGAGAAAATTTAAAGCTATTGCTTACTTATTATTTCTTAGACTGATTAAAACTTTATAGAAGAATCTAACTGGCCAGGTCTATAGGGTATTGTCTTCATTATTTGGCTGCTTACTTAGGAATAAAAAGTTCATTCCTAAATTAGTTTTCATATTACTTCAAAACTGGAGGTTGAAATAATTCAGTAAAACCTAAATGGGTCATTAATTTAAGGTAGCGAAAAGATAGTGATAATTATGTACATCTACTTTGTCTTGTCCAAAGTGGCAATTCGAATTGCAGAAATACAACTACTAAATTATTTTAAAAACTATGAATTCATTTTTAATTTTGTTTGCTTGCCTTTCTATTCTGTGAACAATAAACTACAATAAAAAAAATGGAAACCTACGATCGCAAATTTCAAGTTATTCTGTGAGAACCTTATTATTTTTTGTCATTGTTTGTCTGAATAAGTTTAATTCATTAACCGATTCAAACGGCTTGATATAATCACGTGACCTCTATCGGTGCTCTAAATATCAACGCATGCATAAAACGGTTTAAACTGGTTACTGGCTTAAACTAATTAATGCATTTCGTAAGAATTCAGAGAGTGAATAATTTGGAAATGAAGAACTTTAGTTGACGATAAATCATCAAATGTAGTAACCTTCTATAATATTTTCTATTAACCCTAAAAGCAATAAATCGCCAATTTGTTGTCTATGTATTTTGAGGCTTCAAAAAAACCTCAAACCAAAATAACATCATGTTCACTTATGATAAAAAAAAATATGTCAACAATCAAAAGAGTCGTAGATAAAAGCTGAACAAAGAATAACTCTGGAAAGAATCAAAATTCGCTCATTGCGCATAGTTGCGTGACATATCAAAAGAGAAAAAAGATTGCTTACTCGCTTTGAACTTATCTTTGCCTTAGCTGCATATCGAAAAATTCTGTATAGGAACAAGCCTGCCCCATAATCTTCTTAACCCTTCATCATTCTCACTCAATTTAGCTTTGCAATTTAAGTTTATTTTCACTTTTTTTACTTTCTTTTTTACAAAGAGAAAATATTTTTATTAGTAGTGAATTAGATCAAAATTTAGGCGAATATCTCTGTTAAAGACTTTCTTGATTTCAAAAAAGCACATTTTTGGAATTATTTCTGTCTGTGAATATCTCAAAAACGATTTCAACTGGAAAGATGAAATTTGGCATGTAGTCTTTACGCCAAATCTGAAGATTACTCTCGAATTTTGAATGAAATCCATGATGAAGAAGTCTGCTTGTCTGCTCATATAAAGATGGGCATGACAACCATGAATCGCTAATAAACAGATAAATAAAATGTAATACTCAGTTTAAACATCAAAACTGTGAAAAATCGAAGCAGTTTGAAACGAATTTGATTCTTGACTGTCCTGCAAACGATAACTGAAAAAACCCAGCGTGAGTGGTTTCTGCAAAAGTTCCTCCATACTCTCTAATAAAGATTTTATCATAGTGAAAACTTTGTATTGCATTTAGAGTACAGTAATTACGAAATAGGAACCTTTCGAGTGAATTTACCCTTTTTCTCGAAATTATCGTATGATCATTGGAGAATTATTTGTAGATTAATTTCTGGTATGTCATTAATTGTATCCAAAATCGATATCGAAATAACATCTTGAAAGATGTTATTTTCCCAAAAGATCTAACCGAAATTTGGCACAGAACTGGGCTTGTAGTTACAAATTTGGTTAAAACTATGATTGATATATTTAAGTCATTGCGCTTATAACGTTTCCATAGTTTTGAAAATAGAGGCCGAAAGCCGGTCAACCTTTGGTTGGATTTCGTTCAAAATTTGAAAGGTACCTATGCTGAAGATGTTAAATCCGCGCATCGAATTTTATCTATAAAGTTCTTTTCGTTTTGTAGTTATAGAGCTAAATTATGTTCGAATAGCCGGATAGACAGACTTCCTCTGCATCGTATTTGTTCAAAATTTGATAGAAACCTGCAAATTTGGTTTTAAATCTGTATTCCAAGCTTCATTCGTCTTGCTGAAAGCATTTTTGAGTTATCTTTGTCACAGACAGACAGTGTTTTACAAAAATGGGTTTTTCGAACTGAGGGAAGTCTAAGTTCGAATTTTTTTGACAATAATTTACTTTCTGTATGAAAATTAGTGTGATGTTTTGTTAGTAAAATTATAATCTTTTATCAAATAATGTAATCTTTTTAATCACTCTTTCACTAATATATTTATTTTGGACACACAATTAATTTTGCATTATTACTAAATTTAGACACTTTAAACGGCGTTTAAAATTAATACCTCTAACAAAATTCCAATTTTCTACAATGTACAAGGATGATGTACAAATACTACTGTGCGTTGAAATTGAAAATAAAAATTTGAGCACTCGGGAAGTTCAAAGTCCCAACCAACATCCAGAATTTTTATGGGAAAAGAGAGATAACACCTTTATTAGAATGCATGCCAGAAAGTTTCAGAGAAACCATTTCTAATGGTTTTATTTTTAATGTTGCATTGACAGAAACGCATCTTTTTTTGACAAATATTTTTCTTTTCCTTTCTTAAAAACCATTCATAGAAAAAAAAAAGCATTTTGTAAAAATCAAAAAAAAGTAATATAAATTTTTTAAAATTCAACTTCTAATTTGGTCAACAAAGAAATTATTTATTTATTTTAGTTACTTTTTATTAAATAATTATCCAAATTTATTAAATATTAAAAATTATTGATTAATATCAAGACTTGAATCCCTCATTAAGGTGGAAAATATTGAAATCCTTGCATTTTGCCAATTTGAGGTACTGTCTATTGATTTCAGTTTTCATTACAAACTGCTATAACTCTATTTAAAGTATTCAAAATGAATTAATATTTGAAAAAAACTGCATTAAAATCATGTCATCCAGTTCAAGTTTTAAAAAAATGTATTTGAATTCGAGTGGATGAATAAAATGTATTTTATTAACGATTGAAAATATAAATAAAATTATTTTAACAAGATATATAAATAAATATATTTCGGGAAAGTGTGAACTAATAGCAATTATTGAAAAAAAATCGATAACTGCTATCACAAATTTTGGCTATTTTGTGGTGAAGCTCTATTTATATTTATTAGTTCCAAGTATTTTAATTTTATTCTTTTGATGAATAATTTTTAAGAAAATGCTCGTTTTTTAACTAGAGATCCTACAATAACTTCTTGATATCAATTACTGTATTAAATTAGCTTCGAACATTAATTAAACCACACTGAAAAAGGAAAAGTTCTTTAACTAGAATAATATTTTTCCGGTGCTCTTAAAGGAGATCCCCTCTCTTAAATATGCATTTCATTATTTCGGCTCGTATTTCGCATGGAGACATCGTCCACACAGTCGGTGTAATATTAACAACCAAAACCTGCTTCTAATTATATACATATAGCCGCATTCCTCGTATAATTATCTATTCCCTGGCTTATAAATACCGAATTAATTACCATGTTTCTTAGAGTTCGGTAATTAGATATGCTGTGTGTCTTTCTTCGGTAATTAATGAATGTTTAAGTAACCGCAGAGAGAAACTCTGGAGATATGCTCAATTATTAATACCATCCATACATGGGGAAAAAAAAACTTAAATACAAAAGATGACATTTAAAGTTTTTTTTTTTTCCTCTTTTTGTGCTGTGTTGCTGTAGATTTTCTTTAAATGCTACCAAGATGCTAAGTTTAGGTTAATTAAATAGCTAAATGTTGTTTTCTATAATTTAATGGAATTATGGTTAAATATTAGGTTGTTCGGAAAGTAATTTCGTTTTTTCCTGACAAGGGATTTAATTGCATTTTTCGCACCCAATTTCATACTTAAACCGCAAAATCATTTTATGTTTTAAGAGCTGATATAGCAAGGCTTGAGTGTGAAAAAGTGCAGCTGATTCTTCGCAGTAATTTTTGGATGGTGCCCTTTTAAATATGGAGAGCAATAAACAGCATTTTCGTCATTTTTTTCTTTTTTGCTATAAAAGGTAAAAATGCTGTTCAAGCCAGAAATAAATTAGCCAATATGTGTGGAGAAGATGTGTTAACAGTACATCAGTACCAGAACTGATTTGCAAAATTTTTCCTTCAAATGAGGAGGCCAAAAACCACCTCGATCAGTTTTTTTTTACAGCAAAGACCAAAACTTTTATGAGCGTGTAATCATGTTACTACCAAAAGGTATTAGACCAGAATGGCAATTTTATAATTTAATAAATAATTTATTCATTAAACGAAAATTTCTTTTCATTTTGACAAAAAAATACGAAATGACTTTTCGAACAACCCAATATGTTCGGTGGTATTATTTTGAAGGCTCATGGAATGCTTCAGTTTAGAGTTAGAAACCTGTTTTCGGAACAGGAAAATCTTGAGTTTTAATTTAAGGACTCAATTTAATAATGAATATTCAGTATTAACCTTAACAACATATTAAATAGGAAAGTTTCTCTTATACTCCGTAATAAAAATATTATCCGTTTCTTCTTTGAAAAAATTGGTTTCAAATCTGATGGATATTTACGTTATAGATACTCAAACTATGTACCAAATTTTATTTTTCTAACTCTTCACATTTTGTAGCTACCATAAGAAATTAATAAAAAAATGGATTAAAAAGGAAATTCAATTAAAATTAAACCCGTTGTAAACCAAACAAATAAAAGATGCTTTGTACTTAGTAATCGTTAATGTTGCTACCACTAAAACACACACAACACCGCTTCATGCCCTTGCAACTATAATTTTATAGTTATTTAAACAGCGTAATGACTATGAAGTGGGAGAGACATGGAAAGATGCTCCTGTTCTATCCATCCCTCTGAATATCGTTCTACGTCTGACATTTATTTATTGGAATATGGTTTGGGATTTTAATATTGGATAAAGCAAAGCCGAAGGAAATGAGCATTCTGAAGTTCAGATGGGAAATGGATTTGGCTTATTAAACTAACTATCATTCAAGAACTGAAAATTTGAGCCGATTTACAGAAACATATAGTTTGTTTGTGATTACAAGATTTTGAAAAATACTAATAAAAATATTTTTTTTTAATTAGAAACAAGGACAGAAATAAAAAAAAAGAAAAAAAAGAGAGAGAGAGACACACACGCGCAAATACAAATACAAATAAACGCTATGTACAAACACAAAAATAACATAAAATAAATATATGTATGTAGAGTGCTACTCTTGGGAATAATGTTCATGGAATTAAATAGGTCTTGGTTTTCTTCGATATGACGAATCATTCCTTGAATTTTCTTCCTGGATTCTTGAGAAGAGGCAAGCTCTGGAACGAAACTTCGAATCCTATTTCCTATTCCCAATTTAAATCTTATGTTGATAGCATGTTTCAGGGTAGGGAGTGTTAAGTTGTACATTTTTATCATAATCAAAACAAGAAAGTATTCCATCAATGATTACAATTCCAGTTTGGATATAAGCATGCTCATGTGGAAAGAAGAAGTCAGCGTGCATTATGTTGCGTAGTTCATTAAAACACAAACGAACTTAACCAAATTTTAAAAATATTAAGTTAAATGCAAAAAGAAATGACGAATCCGACCTGAAGACTTTCTCAAGGATCACCTTCAGGCAGGAATTCAAACTAGGGATTTATTTTCTGTGAGGGGTCTGAATTTCATCTAAAAATATTGATCCCTCATAACGCGAAATTCCCCATAAATGAGGACTTAGAGATAAACCAATTTCACAAAACTACGAAACAGTAAATTATAACCTCCACATTCAATCGAAATTACAACAAAAACAAACAAAGCAAACACAAACTACAAAAGACCACTCAATAGTGTTGTGTCAGTAATTGTCAGTCAGTAGTAGTGTACCAAACTTCATCTAAGTAGTTATCTACGCTTTTCTATTAGCTTTGTTAACTTCTTTAAGGACAGTTAGAAAGCCAGGCTTTCTCTGAATAAATTTCATACATAGTTTGATAGAAATTTGTAAATTTGGAACAGAGACCATATATCAAGTTTCTTCCACCTAATTCAAATAATTTTTGAATGAGATAGACAAACGTGTATTTTTTTGAGGGGGGGGGGATTCAGAAATGTCTAAAGCTTTACAAAATTTCGATTTTTTTTATTACTTGTAATACTTTTTTTGTATATTTTGTACACATGAGATACTGCATACAAGTATACAGTATAACGTGTGCTATTCCTTCTCTGCCAAAAATAGTCACCAAATATGATATAGTTCTTAGAAATAAAGGCTTAAAAGTACGAGGGTGATCCAAAAAAAGTTTACAAGGCAAAGGAAAAATATTTCATTAACATAGACACAGGATACAAATGGTGATTAAGAACCATATATGGCCGTCACTTTTCTACTTTATTACCAATCCTGTTGAGACATTTATCACACCGCTGGACCCATTTGTTTTACACGCCTTGGTAAAACTCATGTCTCTTGCTATTGAGCTAGTTTTCGGCACCTTTTGGGACATCACTGTCTGATATGAAATTTGTTTCGGATAAGTGTTTCTTCAATGGAAAAGGAAATTGTCACTGAGAGCCAAACTGGGACTGTATGGGGGTAGTTCCAGATCTCCCGCCTAAACGTTTCCAGCAATCTTTCTGTCCGCTTCAAAAGAACGATACGCCACTTGTTGTCTACTCATTATTTCACCCCTTTACATTTTAATGATTTGTCTGTCAGTGTCAGATGGAGACACATTCTTGGCCCACAGAAATCGAATCACGGCTGACACCTCTGTGAGAGACCACTTCTCTAGACTTCTTGCTCTTTCTATCGTTGTTTCAGATCTCATGTCTCCATTCTAGGTAACAGTATTACCATCCATAATTTCCACTTTCCAAATATTGCTGCTCGTGAACTTTTTTTTTTTGGATCACCTCTCGAACATTCAAAAGATTAGAGGCAATAGGCGACAATTAATCATTGCAGAGACTATTAAAAAACATTGATTTAGTTTCAAAGTATCAGATATAAAATATCAAATATGGCAGAACTTGGGTTCTCGCCACAATTATACGATGGGGAACAGAGAGAACGAGAAATTCTATAAAACGTAAAAACTCAGATAATAATAGTTAATAGAGACAGAGGGTTTGATTTGTTAATCCATAATCATAAGAAGGTTATGTAAAGAAATAGAAATATAATATTTACATATCGAATCGTTCAGATCCAATATGTAAAATATAAAGCAGTTATGTAATAAAACTTCATGCATACATTAATTTATCATTTCTTTCTTATGTAAATCTTAGAATATTAAGTTTTGTTTAACTCGTGCTTATTAAATTTCATTCCATTAATAAATATTAATTTTTTTCTTCTGTTTTTGGTATCTTTCCCCTTCAATTATCCTACTTGGCTTGATCACTGATTAAATCAAATAAATTGATGTAATAAACTTTCATATATACTTGTGTATAT